>OVBI01003802.1:0-10476 GCA_900406495.1 Sisymbrium altissimum | reverse complement strand
ATTTATTTTATCAATTACTAAAAAACTATATATATTAAAAATGCTGTAAATCCACCACCTATAACATAAACACATCAAATATGTAATGGTTTTACTGTTGAAGATGGATCACATAATTTCTTCACAAAATCTGATCCACTTTTACTGTAGTGTTCTAAGATATTAATTTTAGTTATTTTTAAGAAATACTACTTGTTTCCTAAAAAAAACATGAATGGTAACTTAGATGTGTTTGAACCGTCTTGCGTGTGAACCACTGTTTTCCCGTGTTCCCACTCATAGGCTTCGAATGGAGAACGTAAATTAAGCATTGCAGATCACGTGGATTAAGCGGATCAAGCAGATCAAATGTGGATCAAGCGGATCAAGTGGTTTAAATGTGGATCAAACGGATCTAATAATTATAAATATATATTTGAATAGTGAAAATGAATAAAAATGTTATCCAAAAATACTATATACATTTATCATAATTTATATAAAACTTTAAATTATTATTTTTATTTTTATTTTTGTATACTTAAAAATTAGTTATATTAAGATAATTTAAGTTATGCATTTATATGTGCATATACATAGTAATATATATAAAACTTAAAATTGTTATTTTATTTTTTATAGCTAAAAGTTAGTTATATTAAAATAATTTAATTTATGTATTTATAAATGCATATACATAATTATATATAAACTTTTAAATTGTTACATTATTTTTGTATGGTTAAAAATTAGATATCTCAAAAATATTTTTTAAACTATAATAAACTTCTTAATGTTATATTTTTATAATGAATTAGAAAATATTAAACATAAATAAACTATATAAGTTATTGTGTAAACATACACAAGAAAATATTTAGTCAATCACACTATTAAACAAATTATATATATTATTTATCAAAAGAAAAATCAAATAAAAATTTTAAAACAGTAGATACACATTAAAAACACTCCAAATTTGGAGCGGGCCACTGTATACAAAAGTTTTGATTTTTTTACTTACAAAAATGAACGGCAAGTGGTTCAATAATATTATAATATTATAATATAAGAAATACATCTAACCAAAATGAAGTGTTGAATGGAAGCATAAATACGGTTCATCCACACCAGCATGCGAACCACTCCAAAACCACGCTTCCACTCATAACCTAAGAGGATTTAATTTCATAATAAACACCATTTTCCCCCATAAAGTCATTTCAATCTAGAAATCGTTTGATTGTGGACCAATAATAATTAGGCCTCCGGTTTAGGTTTACCGATTTTTTTGGTTATTGATCAACAAAAGTTTTTTAAAAAAATATTATATAATAACTATATTCTGATTTGTTGTATAAAAAATTCGGTTAAAATTGGTTAAATTTAGATATTTCGATTAATTTTGGATAATTTAATTTGGTTTAGGTATTAGTAAAAACCGGTTAAATTTGGTATATAAATTATTCCAATTTTTATAATAAAAATTTTGAAAAATAGTATGTTAATTGATCAGTTTGGTCGAACTGAACTGAACCAAGTCAGTAACTAAACTGATTTTGAAATGTTACTGATTTTGAACAATCAAATCACAATCGAAAACCAAAAATCTCAGTTCTAAGCGACTAAAAATCGCCAATCGCAAATCGCAGGGCTAGTGGACGTAAAGTGTGTGCCCAAGTGTGACTAATAGGGAATGTGGATCAATGTAGTTTGTACGGTTACAAAGACAAAAAAATCATATAAAGACGTGAAACTGCAAAGGTGTATCACGACGAATAGTAGTGAAAGAGTTCGTAGTCCAATATGTAAGTATGAGAGTATCAACAGATAAGTAAGCTAATGAGATTTGTGAATTGTATCTATTCCCCTGACTCTTTGATGATTACATACGTCACTATTTATGTCAATTTATTTAAACAAATATATGCAACACCAAAACAAATTTTTGGTTTGGTACTTAGTAATTTTTGGAATTTTATCCAAACATATTTGTTTAAACAGCTATATGGAGTACAAGTCACATGTCGAACTTGTTTTATAGGAAGTACAGTTATTGTTAGTACACTGTTGCACTGGCCAGTGGTACTATCAATAGCTTATCAAACTCTATTAAGATCTCAAATGAAAAGTTTAGAAAAAGTGTAACTGCTATATAAGAGATGTGAGCTAATCAATTCCATTGGTTTTTAATTTATAATTCTTTTAGACTTAATATAATATCAGAAATCAAATTTGTTGAACATAACCCTAGAATAGCTTGATTACGGTCTTTGTTGTTGGAAAACCTAGAGTGGGATTAGGTTCAAACTAGACTAACAAAAGCTATCATTTTAAGGAAGTGTAGCCAGTGCCGTCCCAGACATTTTAGAGACTGGAATCAACTTTTAAAAAATTTAACTTTATATGAAAATATTTTAGTAAAAATTGCTATTTTCAATCAAATAATAGATATATAATAATTTTTCTTTATAAAAAAGGCTGAATTTTCAATAATTTTTGAGGGCTGGAAGCTGGTGCTTGTGATGCTTGGTATCAGGGGAGACACTGAGTGTAGCTTATTAAGATCTCACATCAAAGTGTATAAAGAACGTAAATAATATATAAACGACTTAAGACAATTTATTTAGAAAAATTTATTAAAAGAGTTTTGGAAAGTTGGTTTTGACCAAAATAATAATAATCTTTGGATATTAGTATAAGAATTAGGTGACTTCTCACCATATTCATGGAGATAGAAATATTTAAAAATAATATAGTTTACTGATGAATTCAATTATTTCTAATTTTGGTGAACTTTTTTTATTATTTTGTACATTACATTTTCAACTGTTTTTATGCAAATTTTACATTAAAAAAAGGAAATGTCAAGAGCACAATTTAAATATTTTTTTTTAATTTGAAAAATAAAAAAATATAACTTACATGATTGATCAATTTAACTAATTGATAAATAACTTGAACATTTATTACAAAGTATCAATAGTCTTATAAAATTTTTGTAAGTTTGGAAAGTTTTTTTATTTATTTTTTTTTCTTTTCTAAATGAGATGAATATGAACAATCATTTTAAAAATAAAATTCGTAATTACAATTAGATATTAAAAATTATGCTATTGATATAATATCATTAAGATTTTGAGCATATTATAATTTACTTAAATCTATATCATAACATTTTTTATTGATATGTCTATAATTATAATTAGTCAAAACGATATATAGAATATCACGTATATGAACAAATGATAATCTGAATTCTGGTATTCTAGATATTGAACATGAATCATGGTATCATGTGAATAATATGTTGCAACTAAAATAACAATAATTTTTTTTTTTAAGATTTGAAATATGAACAATATATGTAAATTTAATCAGAAATGTGAAATACAATAATGATATATCCTCTTAGGAATTGATCATGTATATTGGTTTGGATTCACATAATCTGCATAGTACCTATATAAAAAAAGTTTCAAAATATGATTTTTTATTTTTTTTTGGTAATTTGAGTATGTTGTGTGTATAATCTTTATATATATATGTATGTGTATATATATATATGAAATTATTTTTCTCAAAAAATTGATATTATAATGTCTAATAGATTACCAAATATGCATGAACATTATAATTTATATTTTATAATTGGATTTAATCTTAACTATATAGTTTAAAACCATATTATATTAAACTTCACTTTATGTTATTTTTTTAATGACATATCTTCTTTTTAGAGAGAGTTAATATGATGATTGACACCTAAATTTTTTTGCAAAATCACTTTATAAATAATGTCTATGGAATTTTTAGTATCTATTTTATTTTCTTCTATGTGTTCACAAAAATCATAATAATAGATATGTCAATACTAATTTCTGTAAAGAATGATATTATTGCTCACATTTTTTCATTACTAGTTAATTTGTATGTGCCTAGAAGATACTTAAAAGTAATATCTATGTAAATATGTTTTTGCATAACATAGATCGATTCTAATTGTAGCTAGTAGATGTTAACATTGATGACTTTTAGAGACTTATAAAAGACTTGAACCACACCAATGTAAAATAAAGACTTGAACTAAGTGTACTTTCCATACTTGTGTAAAATAAACATTATCACACATCTAAGTTTTATTTCAAGAAATCACAGATTTCATCTCCATGGTTTCTTTCATCCTCTAAAGGCACTGATTCATACGTTATGCTATACAACTTGCAAAATTGTTGAAAACCCCAGCAAATGCTTTCTTATTGAGATAAAACATGCATAATTGTTGGATTGATTAAGATATTATTACCAAAGAACTAGATATCTTGAATATGTGTGCATGCACTTGGTTGATGAGACACTATTAGAGATGTCAAATGGGTGGGGTTATCTATGGGTGATATGTGTCCAAAACCTAATGGGTCAGTTATAGACAGACTCATATACAAGCGAGTCTAAATGGGGTTACTCCAATTTTTTTGCGGAAAAGCGGGTTAGACTATATGGTCATGGTCGGCCCAATAATTTTAAAAATCTAAGTTATATTATTTTTAACTTGGTGATTTCCCATAATATTTATAGAAATAAAAAAATTTAAAATAATATAGTTATTCAGAATTAAAATCATATTTTCAGTTTAATTTATTTTTAAGTATTAGGCTGTGATCTTGTCCAAATATCCTATTAAATCAAAGTAAGGCGATAAATTGGTGGGTATAGCATATATTACCTTTTTCTGATAATTCATAAGAAAAAAAAGTCAGGTCTAGTTGATGGCAAGAACGATCTTTAGTGGTTATAATGATTTTTCTTTTTACATCATTTTTATGATAAATATGAATAATTTATCATTGATAATTTTATGGTCAACAAAATTTACTTGACTAACAAAAAATATAAGATATAGGTAACCTCAACTAACCATATGGAAGAAGGTGATGTGAAATTGACAAGCTCTAACACTAACCATGACTGCCCGACCAAGCCAGCTAGAGGACCGCAAGATGACCAGGACGAATGCATCCACTTTATGCATACTAGAGTTGATATTCATCAACCATATGACCTTAAAAATCACTCTGGTCGAGAGGGAATTCCTTTGGCACAAGCAGAAGAAGAAGTTGGAAGAAATTTATATGTATTCAATTTTGTAAGCAATGAAAAACAACCTTTTGTCTTCTAAATTTTTGAGAGTGATTCTCATAGCTCTTTGTGAACCTTTCTTGATCGACAGGGTTTGTTATATCCAAGGATCATGTTTTTGGTTTATCAAGTGTTTCCATCACATTTTTGTGGCCATTCACTTGCTAAGAGTTAAAAAAATCATCTTACAAGTGAGTCTTGGGCCTAGGAGATTCAACACTTCTAGCATTTTGCTCCACAAGTTCATCCATCTAAGGTTCCACCGCCTTGATTCAACAACGGATTCAGTGCATCTTGCTCCACAGTTCATTGAAGAAAATGAGTATCCAACTACTAACTTTTAAAAACCAATATTGGGAAGTGATTTCATATCAGAATGACAATCCAATCAACACAATACTGAGATCGAAAATATTCGATGGTTGTAGAGAAGAAAAAAGTTCTAAAGGATCAGTCTTTTTTTATATGTGATAATATAAAAACTTAACATAGATAATTTGACGATCAAGTACACTTTTAGTGATCAAATATACTTAGAAATGCATGTTAAACTAATCAATCTGACCAATTACAAAAGATTTTAAACTATGAGAAGAAAATATTTTACTAGAAAAAAATTGTGATTAATGCATAAAATATAGAGAATAATGATTGTTCAAAATGTCTAAATGTCAAAGTAAATTCAAGATTTTAAGGGCCAGTACTGCTGCTTTTCTTGTCCCTCCCTCTTCGTTCCCTATTTCCAATATTACTCCCTTTCTCCTTGACTATCTCAAGGTCTTGGTCTTGGTCTCGGCTGCACATTAGGGGGTTTTCAAGGTTTTCAAGATCTCAGCTGCTTTTTCCCATTAATTCGCGTTCCCTCTTCTCCATATGTATTCTACTACTGCTGCTTCTCAACTCCTCTCTCTCTCTGTCTGGGGTTTTTTTTTGGGTCACCAAACAATAGAGAAGTTATAAACGGTACTTCAACACAAAATCAGCAACTGGTAAGAGAAAAATACTTCTCCTTATTTTGTATTCAATGTTTTTTGCAGGATCATGCTTGATGTTAGGAGTGGGCGTTCGAGAATTCGGGATGGGATTTTTCGGAAACGGGACGGGATCGGGAATTTCGGGAATCAAAAACTTGTCCCATTTATGTCCCATTTAAAATTTGGGACGGGATCGGGATAGAGCGGGACGGGAGCGGGATGGGAGCGGGATGGGAGCGGGACGGGAACGGGATTTCTCATTTAAAAAAAAAGTTATTTCAAAATTTAAAATAACATGTATTTAATCTATTTTTAATTTATTATAATATATATTCGAATTATATAACAAAAAAATATTAGATAATATTTTATATATGTGAAAAACTTGAAAATAATAATTCATTTAAGATAAGATAAATATATAAAATAAACAATATGACTTAAATATTTCAATTCACAATATAATCTAATAATATATTTATATAAACTACTTATGATTTTATAAAATATGAAAATATATAACTATATAATAGTCGATTCAGAAATTTCGGGAATTTCGGGATTCCCGATCCCGTCCCGTCCCGTCCCGTTTCCAATCGGGAATTAAACTTTGGTCCCATATGGGAATACGGGAAATATATGGGACGGGAATTCGGGAACGGGTACGGGACGGGTCGGGATGGGACGGGAATTATGCCCACCCCTACTTGATGTAGAAGAATTGTGGACTTAATCAGATCGTATACTCCAAATTCATTACAAGTTAAGGATTACTTTCAAGATCAATTAAATAGATGATTTTAAACACATCATCAGACTAGTAAGGAAACACACACATAAATTTAGCAAACTCAAAAAGTTTAAATAAAGCTTAGCTGAGATAAGACCATCATTATCGGGGTCTTTTAATAGAGGTTCTTAGGATAAAAAAAAATAAAATAAATCAATAATATATAATAAAGCAAGATACGTTTCTTATTTAAGTCCTTTAAAAATAATATATTAATAGACACTTATCTGAGTATGATTGGATAGAAGTATTGAGAAGAAAAAAAATTGTTTTTTTTTATTCTTTCATTTCTCTCTTTCTCTATGCTGAAATTATTTTTCATGACCGACTCTCAAAATAGTTTTTATTTAATCCAGAACTCCTCCTTTTCTCAACATTGCATTATCGCTGATTCTATCCATCTTCCATGCTCCGTCGTCTCTCTATCTCCGGAGAGAAATTCGACCGATAACCTCACCGTTCTCATCCTCCACAACAGGGAACTTTCCTTTGTCACTGCTGATGCATCTGCGGAAGCTTCTCTGCCCTCCACTTTGCGGAAAGTTTGTTGGAGAAGATTAAATTGCCATAAAACACATGTATTCAAGTGTTTTGTATTCAGAAATTTTAAAAAAAATTTCTTTCAGGAACCACATTTGAAGTTTTTCTAGTGTTATACAAAAAAATTAGGATTATTAACTAAGTTTCTTAATTTAAGTTAGTTAATAAAAAATGTTTAAGGACCCCTAATGGGTATGTCCGAATAATGATGGTCTAAGATTTTTAAAACAATTTGTTTATGTAGAAAACACTACAAGTCAAAGGAAAACTATGTTAATTCAATGGAATTCATGTTTCTGATAAGTTAGTGATTTCTGGTGTAAATGAAAACACCGTGAACCAAGATAATTTGATGTAGTGGATATATATTTTATATTTGAAGCATTTTTCTTCACAAGGAGAATGAACACGTTTTGTACATAAAAATGATATATGTGTGAAGGTGTGATACAATTCCTTTTTAGTATTACACCACCTGATGTCGAGATGGTCATCTTATGGTTAAGGAATGATCATGTTGTTCCTGGTTACCAATACTTGGAACAAGATCCTTTCATAAATCGTTTAGGCTCATCTGGAAATTAGAAGAGACTGGATCAGGAGTGTATATATTGATGAAGGGATTATCCAATTTGGGTCAAGATTGCTAAAAATAAATTAATACAAAAAAGACAATTAAAAAGGGAAAGAATAAAAAAACCAAAGAAATATTAGGTACCAAGACGATTATATTTTGCTTTATAAGGTGCCGATGGTTCTGGAATTTCTTCACAAATTTGTTTTTTTATCAGAGGAATATGAGAGATATATATATTTGAGTGGATTATAAGTTTATTTATTAATTCCACATGTTAATTTTATGAGTTACGTTTTCGATCATCTTACGTAGGAGTGGACATTCGGTTTGGTTCAATTAAGGTTATTTTTTCTTCCATCCAGAAAAAAATTAGTTTGTATTTTGTTATTTTAATTGTAAATTAAATTCTACTACAAATTAGTTTATGATTCTAAAGAATTATTTTGTTAGTTGTATTTTTTATTTTTTTCAATTTTTATTTTTTTAATATTGCAGAGATTTTATATTTTAAACAATGATAATTAATAATAAACTGTTTAGCTGGTAAATAAAAAAAATCATTTTTATTAAGGTTTTGGGTTAGAAATAATATATAAAACAAAAATATATATTTATATATAATAACATATTTAGGAATAATATCTTTTTCCTTGAATTTTGGTAATTAATATCTTGATTTGAATTATTGTTATATATCAGTATTTTGGTAACTAAGATAATTTGAGATTATTAGTAACAAATTAATATTATTGTAGGAACTCAGAGATAAACATATAACCAAACAGATTTTAGTGGCATAGATTGTAAATAAAACATTTTTTTTAATAGACTTCTTAAATAATATTATAGAGATTTACAAGCCATAAATCAATAATGAACCATATGTAAAACACCATTGAATCTCTTTTTAGTTATAACTTCTAAAAAAACAAAAACATAACAAACCAGATACAAACGGATTTATCATTAGACATAAACCGGCATCATCAACAAAATTTCCAAGTCACAATATCATAGCATCAGACTTCGACGGTGTTTGTTTCCATAGCATCTGCCATAGTCTTCATTTCTTTCTTCTTAGCCCATAAGACGAGATACAGTCCCCCAACAATAATGATAATACCTACAATGATGTAATGTTGCAAGAAAAAAGAAATAAGAATGTTTAGATTTAAGAAATAATTGGCCAGTTGATAAGAATTCAGACCTAAATTTTTTTTTTGATAAATCTGTTTCTATACCCAAACAATAAAACTAATCAACCACCTATTATGTCTAAAGTACCTTCACGCTCTCAATCTCTCCAAATACCGATACGTAAATAAATATACATCCCAACATTGATGAACGCACCTCCTCACTCATTTCTCTTTCTCTTTCTTCCCTTCCATATTGTTGATATTGAATCTATTATTAATTCCTACAACAAAGAAGAAGAATAGCATCAAGCGAGAAAAGAGATGCAGAACAGAGATGAAGCAAAAGTGAAGGGGAAAAAGAAGAGTCAATCAAGGAAGGAGAAGAAGTTGACCTGAGTCAATGAAGAAAAGTTGACCTGAGTTATTCAATGTGGGAGCCTGATCAAATTCTTGTTCGGTGAGTTTGGAATTGTCACAGCTTTGAATTTAAAACATTTCTCTATGACAGACAGCGAGACGTTGAAAGTCAAGCCAAATGTCACTCTACTGGTTCACGCTATTCGGTGGTAAGGAAAATATAACTGATGGTCTTTTGTGTAGGATGAAAGAATTTTGTTTCTACATATTTTGTTTACACTACACACGGTGATATTACAGTTCATATATATTTTTTACTATATATATAGTCAAGCTGAATGGCAATTTTTATAATTACCATGCTACGTGAAACCATAACTCAACAATTATTATTTTACTTCAGTAATATTTTATTTATACATATTTTAATAGCATGCAAAACATTAATTCACTTACACCTGTATATTTTCATGCAATGTGTTTTCTTACATGTCTAACAAATTAAGTTGCTACAGAACATATCAAGCATGCATATTGATTGCACGTAATGTTGATTGAAATTTTTGAGGTTGAGAGACTTGGAAAATTCACAATGAAGCAAATGGTATAGTGAATCAAGCTATGAGAATATCCAGTCTATGATTGGTTGAAGCTCGAAGCTTATAACATAGATCTATTTAATATGTAATTTATATATATCGCAGCATATTCATTTGTATACATATGTCATATACTATGTTTTCGATATAATTTATGGTAGTACAGTGTTAAAAACAATATATATTGACACATATTATAACCCGAGTTTAATCTGATAATACATAACTCCCCCACTACAAAAAAAAATAGTAATTTAAATCACTTAAACTGTATCACAAAATTAAATGATATTATTTTAAATTATTTATCTGTAAATGATACAAATATTAATAATTTAGCATCAATTCAAAAAATTGATATAATTTTTATCAATTTGTATCA
>OVBI01003801.1:0-10477 GCA_900406495.1 Sisymbrium altissimum | reverse complement strand
ACAAGACCCAGAGCATTCTTGCAGAACACTTCTTTTGGCCACACCAAAGAAAAGATGTGGAACGATTTTGTTCCAAGTGCACAACCTGCCTTAGTGCAAAATTCAGGTCACATCCTCACGGTCTTTACACTCCTTTACCAATTCCTGACATGCCTTGGGTAGATTTGTCTATGGATTTTGTTTTAGGATTGCCCCAGATCAGGCACAAGGATTCTATCTTTGTGGTGGCGGACAGATTCAGCAAGATGGCACATTTCATTCCATGCAACAAGTCCAATGGTGCCACTCAGATAGCTGACTTATTCTTCAAGGAAGTGGTGAGATTATATGGTTTGNTCAAGGAAGTGGTGAGATTACATGGTTTTCCCAGGACCATTGTATCAGATCGTGACCCTAAGTTCCTTAGCCATTTCTGGAGGACTTTATGGAGAAAACTCGGAACCAAGCTTCTTTTCTCGACCACTTGCCATCCCCAAACCGATGGCCAGACTGAGGTCACCAACCGGACTCTAGGCACTCTTCTGAGAGCCACAATTGGTAACAATTTGAGAAATTGGTTGGATTGTATTCCCTTAGTAGAATTTGCTTATAACCGTGTTAAACACTATACCACTGACTTATCTCCTTTTGAGATTGTGTATGGGTTTAAGCCACAGACACCAATGGACATGGCGGTTATTCCTCTACCAAAGACGGACCAGATCAGCCAAGATGGTGTAACCAAAGCAGAGCTGTTCAAAAGGTTGTACCAAAAGGCCAAGGAGAACATGGAGAAGCGGAATGAGAAGAACAAGGCACGAGCTGACAGAAACTGCAAGGAGATTTACCTAGAGCCAGGAGACTATGTTTGGATACACATGAGAGAAGGCAGATTCGAAAAGGAGAGGAAGAACAAGCTATCTCCCAGAGGCATTGGACCATACAAAGTTCTGAAGAAGATCAATGACAATGCCTATGAGATTGATCTCCAAGGTGAGTTTAAAATTTCTCCAGTTTTTAATGTTGCTGACTTGATTCCCTTTGATGCAAATGAATCATTTCTTAGGACAGAACATTTTCAAGGGGGAGAGGATGATGCATTCCTCAAGACCAGCTTACAACCAGCAGCTCCGCCCAACCCAATTCCGATCATGAGGTCTAGGCCAACGACAAGGTCAGGAGCCAGAACTTTGCAACAAGACATCAATGAGGCTGTGGAGAGTTTAATTGCCCAACAAGACATTGAAGACTTGGCGGACCAACTTAACCACATGAGCATTTCCAAGGAGAAAGCCCAGCCCAAGTCATTTCAAACCGGCCAGATTGAAGACTCTAGTCAAACCGAGCCAAATCAATCAGCACACCAAACCGGCCAGGCAGGAGAAAATGGACTTACCATATTTGAAAATTTTCCCATTCAAAGCTGAAGACTTCCACCCGGGCCAACATTCTGTCCAGATTCATCCCGCAAAGGTAAGTATTTGAATTATTTGAATGTTGACTAATTAATATTTTTGTCTTTGTCTTTGATTTCCTTGTTTCCATTTTCAGTAATAAAAGGCATATGTTTAGCCATTTAGTTCTTGAGGCTGTATTATGGGTTGTGGGTCCTCATCGTCGTGACGGCGTGGTCGATCTCGATCATTTCGGTGTTACCCGTGGCGTCGTACGTTCGCGACTCTATTGTGTCCCCTGTCGTGGTCGGGCTCGTCATGCGTGTCTCGATGGTTTGCCGGACCATCGTTACCGCGTCTCCGGGAAGCTCGGCTATCATCGTCCGAGTAATCGTCGGCATCATCGTTGCGTTGGTTCTCGACCTAGCTGATCCGGTTGGTCAATCGTTCGATAGCTGCCATGATTTGGGCGAACTGGTCCCGTGCATTAGCCTCCGTGTTGTCACCTGACATTTTTGTAAGTTTTATGTGAGTTTGTAATTTAACTTAAGAAAATATGCATATTAAATGTAAAGGAATGATATAAATTTAATTTAGTTGACCGAATTAAAAACGTGATTGATGCAAGAACTTAATTAACGGACTGATTAAGATTTGAATGGTACGCAAACTAAATAAGGAAACTAGTAAATGATATATATATATCTTTTTTTTATCGGAGACAAACTAAATGCACGAAGAACAGATGACGAAAATAAATCAAAAGGAGAAGGATTGTTATCGGTTTTGATGATTGGAATGGATTGGTTAACGGTGGTCGATGTGTTCTTGGTCCGATGAATTGAAATCCTGAATACGCAGAGAAAACAAAGTATGAATGTTCTTTCTTTTTTTTTTTATAAGTATAGAATGAAAAGTAATGAATTCAGAAAAGAAAACACCTGAGCAAGTGGAGCTTTTAGAGCTCTGAAACCAGATAATGCAATCTCCGGACCGGAGGTTTGCTGTGGAGTGGGATTAATCCAAACTCCGGACCGGAGGTTTGCTAGGGTGATGGGTGGAAGCTATCGTACGGCACGTACGAGTTAGCTCGGTCGATGAAATAGGGATGGAACGATGAAATGATCGATGGAATCAACGGCTGGCCGTACGGTCCTTTCCGGTTGATCGATGGATGGTTGAATGCGGAATGAAAATGGAGTGAAGGTCGCCACACGATCCAATGGAGTGACCCGTGATAAGATAAGGAGAAATCCCGGATTTCTCTAAGTGCACAAGGTGCTTTGGACTTTTCTTATGGAAGAAAGTTCGAGTTTTTATTATCAAAAGGTGTAAAAAGATACAAGGCTGCAGGGGGACTTATATAATGTCCTTCAGCTGTGCCCTTCTAGGGGTCTTTGAAGCAAATTACATTTAATGCTAAGCTAAAAAAATGGCGAACAAAGTGCCTTATTTATTCAAAACGAGGCTAACATTTACCTTAAGAAATATTCTAAATGAAAGAGAAAACAAGAAATCAGCAAATCAAATAATTGACTAGAGAAGAGATTACCTTACTTACCGTGGAGAATTGGTCGGATGAATGTGGCCGGGATTGGGTCTTTAGGTGGGAATGTGTGTGATGCTGAATATGGTAAGTATGTGCGTGTGGGTGGGTCGGTCGCATTTTATGCGCGTCTCGGGAGAAAACCGGTTTTGCCCGATACAAATTGAGTTTGGGTCGAGGCAAATGAATTCTGACCCGGTCATAAGATTATCCGCGTCTCGATCAGCCGGTACGATGTTTGGCCCGGTTACGTCTCGATCCAAATTGTCTGTGTCCCGGTAATGAATAGATCCGGTATTGGATTTACCCGCGTCTCGGTATAATCCTCCCGAGTCTCGAGACTTGAGTTCCACATCTCGATACTTAGTCGCGTCTCGGTATTCTTCACCCGTTTCTCGATGTTCCATGTTCGCGTCTCGGTGGTCTTGAGCTGCGTCTCGATGCTCCATAGCCACGTCTCGGTGATTCCTGGTTGTGACCCGATAGTCACTACACGCGTCTTGATGTTCCATGTTCGCGTCTCGGTGGTCTTGAGCTGCGTCTCGATGCTCCATAGCCGCGTCTCGGTGATTCCCGGTTGTGACCCGATAGTCACTACACGCGTCTTGATGTTCCATGTTCGCGTCTCGGTGGTCTTGAGCTGCGTCTCGATGCTCCATAGCCGCGTCTCGGTGATTCCCGGTTGTGACCCGATAGTCGCTACACGCATCTTGATGGCCCTCGGTTACCTCCCAATAATCATCATCCGCGTCCCGATGGTCTCCGATCGCGTCCCGATGAGTCTCGACCGTGTCCCGATGGTTCTTGCCCGCGTCCCGATAGGTTCTGACCGCGTCTCGATGAACTTCCTCCGCATCCCGATAGCTGTTCCGCGTTGCCTTAGCCTTAGAAATGCTCATTTGGGTTAATTTCTCGGCTAATTCATCAACCTCCGGTCTTGCTATCATAGTTGCAACGGCTGCATTGATGTTCTCCTCGAGTGTTCTTGCTCCGGACCGCGTCATGGGTTTGGACCGTATTGTTGGAAAGGGCTGGTCCGGGGCTTCTTGATCTGATTCAGATCGTGGGTTTGCATCATCCCCTCCCCCTTGAGAATGTTCTATCCTCAGAACAGTTTCTCCTGCATCATAAAACGTCAAGTCAGTGACATTAAATAGTGGTGATATTTGGAACTCACCTTTGAGGTCAATCTCATAAGCATTGTCGTTGATCTTGCGGATGACTTCATATGGTCCGATTCTTTTCGGTGATAACTTGTTTGGTCTCTCCTTTGGAAAACGGTCTTCTCGGAGATGGATCCACACTTTATCGCCTGGTTTTAGGCGTAACTCCTTCCTCTTCTTGTCAGCTAGCTTCTTGGCTCGGTCATTTCTTTTCTCCATGCTTTCTTTGGCTCGCTGGTACAGCTTCTTAACCAACTCCGACTTGGTTATGCCTGTCTGGTGCACTAGCTCCATTTTTTGGCAAAGGTATGGGCGTCATGTCCAATGGTGTCTGCGGTTTATAACCATACACAATCTCGAAGGGGCAAAGGTTAGTAGCCGAGTGTTTAGCTCAGTTATAAGCAAATTCAACGAGAGGTATGCATTCAAGCCAATTGGACAAGTTGTTACCGACCGCAGCCCTTAAAAGGGTCATGAGTGTGCGGTTGGTGACCTCGGTCTGACCGTCCGTTTGTGGGTGACAAGTAGTTGAAAATAACAACTTGGTTCCCAACTTCCTCCACAACGTTCTCCAGAAGTGGCCCAAGAACTTTGGATCTCGGTCGGACACAATGGTCTGTGGGAGTCCGTGAAGCCTTACTACTTCCCTGAAAAACAGATCGGCCAATTGGGTTGCATCATTGGTCTTGGTGCAAGGAATGAAATGGGCCATCTTGCTAAAACGGTCCACCACCATGAAAACCGAGTCCTTCCTCCTGATGCTTGGCAAACCTACAACAAAGTCCATGGAAATATTGACCCAAGGCATATCAGGAATGGGTAAAGGAGTATAGAGTCCATGAGGATGCAACCTGGATTTTGCATTTCGGCAGGTCGTGCATCTTGAACAAAATCTCTCCATGTCTTGTTTCTCGTGCGGCCAGAAGAAGTGTTCAGCTATGATGCTCTTGGTTTTGTCCATACCAAAGTGACCCATGAGCCCTCCTCCATGTGCCTCAGCCATGATCAACTCCCTCATTGAGCTTTGTGGAATACAAAGCTTCTTATCCTTGAAGAGAAACCCTTCATGCCGGTAATATGGTCCAATGGCTCCTCTGGTGCATTGGCCAAAGATGTCTCCTAGATCCGGGTCATTGGCATATAGTTCCTTCAGGTGACTGAACCCCATTATTCTGGCCTCCATGGTTGATATGAGAGCGTACCGCCTGGACAATGCATCTGCCACCATGTTCTCACTTCTTTTCTTATACTTGATGACGTATGGAAAGGTCTCTATGAATTCTAGCCAGCGTGCATGCCTTTTCTTCAGGTTGTTTTGCCCCCTGAGGTACTTCAGCGTCTCGTGGTCAGTGTGTATGATGAACTCCTTGCTGAGGAGATAGTGCTGCCATGTCTCCAATGACCGGACCAAGGCGTACAGCTCCTTGTCGTAGGTAGGGTAGTTTAATAGCTGCTCCATTAAGTTTTTCACTGAAGAATGCCACCGGTTTGCCTCTTTGGGTGAGTACTGCCCATATTCCTGTTCCAGAAGCATCACACTCAACCTCAAACATCTTATCAAAGTTAGGCAGTACCAGAACTGGTGCGTGGGTAAGACTATCTTTCAGCTTGGTGAAGGCTGCCTCCTGAGCTGGTCCCCACGAGAATGCTACATCCTTTTTAATGACTGCGGTCAATGGCGCGGCAATGGCGCTAAAGTCCTTTACAAACCGCCGGTAGAAACTTGCCAGTCCGTGAAAGCTTCTTACATGCCCAATGGATGTAGGTGTTGGCCATTCTTGTATGGCTTTGATTTTCTCCTGGTCCACCTTTAATCCCTGTGAACTCACAACAAATCCTAAAAACACTAGTTGGTCAGTGCAAAACACACATTTCTTAAGGTTTGCATAGAGTTTCTCTAGCCGCAGGGTTTCAAGGACCTGTTCTAAATGGATCAAATGATCTGCCAGACAAGTGCTATATACCAAGATATCATCAAAGTATACGACCACAAACTTACAGATGTATGCCCGGAGCACATGGTTCATTAACCTCATGAAAGTGCTCAGTGCATTGGTCAAACCAAATGGCATGACTAGCCATTCGTACAATCCTCTTTTTGTCTTGAAGGCTGTCTTCCACTCGTCACCTTCCTTCATTCTGACCTGATGGTAACCACTTTTTAAGTCAATTTTAGAAAATATGGTAGCACCACTTAGCTCATCTAACATGCCGTCCAGTCGGGGAATTGGGTGACGGTATTTGACAGTAATGTTGTTGATGGCTCGGCAGTCCACGCACATTCTCCAGGTTCCATCTTTCTTTGGTACGAGGATGACCGGTACAGCACAAGGGCTCAGGTTCTCTCGGACATAGCCTTGTTTCATGAGCTCTTGGACTTGTTTCTCCAACTCTTTGGCCTCCTCGGGGTTAACTCTATAGGCTGGTCTGTTGGGAAGGGGCACACCCGGAACCAAGTCAATTTGGTGTTCTATCCCGCAGATGGGTGGCAGTCCAGCCGGTATTTCCTCGGGAAAGACGTCTGAAAATAGGTCCAGCAGCTTATGGATCTCCTCTGGGTAGTTTGCCTCTTCAGCACCTGCGAGAAAACCTTCCTTGAAGATCATTAGTAGCACCTGTTTGTTCATTTCCTAAGATTTTAAGACTTTACAAGGGGAAATGAAAATGTTGGTTTTACTTAGCTTGTTGGCCTTGACACCTTGGTCCATGGCAGATTGCAAGGCTTGTACATCTTGTGGGGTGAGAGAAGCAAGGCTATGCTTCTTGTTCCGGTGCATGAAAGTATAGTAGTTGGATCGCCCACTGTGGATGGCGTCCTTGTCAAATTGCCATGGTCGGCCTAGGAGGAGATGGCCTGCTTTCATGGAGACGACATCACAAAGGACCTGGTCCTCATATTTGCCAATGCTGAATGGTACGGTCACTTGTTCCCCAATTTTAAGTTGAGTCTCATCATTTAACCACTTGAGACGGTACGGACGAGGGTGCTTGGTCTTCTTGAGTCCTAGCTTATCAACCAAATAGGTACTAGCCACATTAGTGCAAGAACCACCATAAATGATCAGGCTACATACCTTGGACTGGACTGTGCAGCGAGTGTGGAAGATGTTTTCCCGTTGAATTGTCTCGGGATCACTCATGACACTTAGGTCTCTGCGGATCATGAGCATCTCTCACTCCTCAGGATAGTCAATGACTTCTTCCTCGGAGTCAGCCTGGTATGCCTCATCGTGGGATTCTTATTCGCCGTTGTCTCTGAGGGTTAGAACACGTTGGTTGGGGCACTCCCTGGCGTAGTGACCTTTACCCTGGCATTTGAAACAAGAGACATCTCTGGCTCGGGGAGTTTGGGTTCGACTGGTGCTGGTCTTGTCGTTGCAGTTGAACTCGGGTTTCTTCTTGAAGGCTGGTTCAATCGCTTTGCCTTTGTCGAAGGTTTTGGTCGGTGGGGTCCAAGCCGGCTTAGAACGGTTCAGGGAAGCATTCTTTCTTTTGGTGTGTTGCTCAGCTTGCACGGCTAGGTGGAGAAGCTCATCGAGGTCTCCGTATGGCTGTCTCTCGACCTTACGGGCTATCCGATCTTGCAGTCCGTCCAGGAATTGAGCTATGAGGGTCTCCGGTGAATCTGATACGTCCAATCGGTTTTTGAGGGTTTCAAACTCCGCAAAGTACTCTTCGACCGTCTTAGTTCCTTGTGAAAGCTTTCTGAATTTCTTCTGTAGGTCTCGGTAATAGTAGGCAGGTACGTACCGCTTGCGAAGGTGGTAGCTCATGTCTTCTCAAGTCATGATCTGAGGAAGCCGACGCCTTCTTCTGTCGGCTACGTCTCTATCCCACCAGGCCAAGGCATTGTCCGTGAGCTGGGCATCTGCCAAGGACACCTTGCGTGGCTCCGAGTAGTCGTAGTAGTCATAGATGTAGTCCATCCTTCTCTCCCAGTCAAGGTAGGCCTCGGGGTTGATCTTACCCGCGAAGGTTGGTGGAGTAAGTTTTAAATTCTTTCCACCGGGTCGATCGTCATCATCGCGTCTCCGGGGTTGCTCTCGCTCGTGTCGAGGGTTTCCTCGCGCTCGGGCTCGATCTCTTCTGTCGCGTCCCCTATCGTGGACAGGGTCTTTGGGATTATCGGCCGTATCGTCAATGTCGTGTCTCCGGGAAGCTTGGCTGTCATCATCGGAGTGCTCGGCGTTGTTGTTGTTGTTGTTCTGGTTCTCGACCTGAATAACCCGGTTGGTCAGCCCTTCGATGGCTGCCATAATCTGTGTGAACTGGTCGCGTGTGTTGGCATGGGTGTTGTCACCTGACATGATCAAAGATTTCTATGTGAGTTTTAAGTTTATAATAAGATAAAAATGTGTAATAAGAGATACGGAAATAAAATTCAAAATGAGTTGACCGGAAAATAAATGCGAAGCTAAAATTTCGGAGTAATGAAATTGATTGCACGCGTGAAGCCAAATAAGGAAACTAACAGGACTAATTGATTTTTTTTTTTTATCGAATTCAAACTAGATGCACAAAGAACAGATGATGAGAAAACAAAATAAGAAAAAAAAAACAGAGAGGAGAAGGATTGTTATCGGGTTTAGGAGCTGGTCGGAGTGAGTGTTGTGGCGGTCGGTGTGTCCTCGTCCGATGAGTAAGATCCTGAAACAGAAAAATAAAAACAAAGTATGAAAATTCTCTTTTTTTTCTTAAAGTATGAGAATGAAAACAATCGGAAAGAAAACACCTGAAACTGCGAGGAGCTTTTGGAGCTCAGATACCAGATAATGCAAACTCCGGACCGGAGGTTTGCTAGGGTGATGGGTGGAAGGTATCGTCGGCCGTACGGCACCTACGAGTTAGCTCGGTCGATGAAATAGGGATGGAATGATGAAATGATTGATGGAATCAACGGCTGGCCGTACGGTCCTTTCCGGTTGATCGATGGATGGTTGAATGCGGAATGAAAATGGAGTGAAGGTCGCCACACGATCCGATGGAGTGAACCGTGATAAGACAAGGAGAAATCCCGGATTTCTCTAAGTGCACAAGGTGCTTTGGACTTTTCTTATGGAAGAAAGTTCGAGTTTTTATTATCAAAAGGTGTAAAAAGATACAAGGCTGCAGGGGGATTTATATAATGTCCTTCAGCCGTGCACTTCTAGGGGTCTTTGAAGCAAATTACATTTAGTGCTAAGCTAAAGAAATGGCGAACAAAGTGCCTTATGAATTCAAAACTAGGCTAACATTTGCCTTAAGAAATATTCTAAATGAAAGGGAAAACAAGAAATCAGCAAATCAAATAATTGACAAGAGAAGAGATTACCTTACTTACCGTGGAGAATTGGTCGGATGAATGTAGCCGGGATTAGGTGCGAATGCGTGTGATGCTGAATATGGTAAGTATGCGCGTGTGGGTGGGTCGGTCGCATTTTATGCGTATCTCGGGAGAAAACCGGTTTTGCCCGATACAAATTGAGTTTGGGTTGAGGCAAATGAATTATGACCCGGTCATAAGATTATCCGCGTCTCGATCAGCCGGTACAATGTTTGGCCCGGTTACGTCTCGATCCAAATTGTCCGTGTCCCGGTAATGAATAGATCCGGTATTGGATTTACCCGCGTCTCGGTATAATCCTCCCGCGTCTCGAGAGTTGAGTTCCACGTCTCAATACTTAGTCGCGTCTCGGCATTCTTCACCCGTGTCTCGATGTTCCATGTTCGCGTCTCGGTGGTCTTGAGCTACGTCTCGATGCTCCATAGCCGGGTCTCGGTGATTCCCGGTTGTGACCCGATAGTCACTACACGCGTCTTGATGTTCCATGTTCGCGTCTCGGTTGNGTCTCGATGCTCCATAGCCGCGTCTCGGTGATTCCCGGTTGTGACCCGATAGTCACTACACGCGTCTTGATGGCCCTCAGTTGCGTCCCTATAATCACCATCCGCGTCCCGATGGTCTCCGATCGCGTCCCGATGAGTCTCGACTGTGTCCCGATGGTTCTTGCCCGCATCCCGATAGGTTCTGACCGCGTCTTGATGAACTTCCTCCGCGTCCCGATAGCTGTTCCACGTTGCCTTAGCCTTATAAATGCTCATTTGGGTTAATTTCTCGGCTAATTCATCAACCTCCGGTCTTGCAATCATAGTTGCAACAGCTGCATTGATGTTCTCCTCGAGTGTTCTTGCTCCGGACCGCGTCATGGGTTTGGACCGTATGGTTGGAATGGGCTGGTCCGGGGCTTCTTGATCTGATTCAGATCGTGGGTTTGCATCAGGGATGGAAGCTATCGTCGGCCGTATGCCTCCTACGAATAACTTGGTCGAGGAATTTGTGCTAGAATGATAAGATGGTCGATGGAGTCTGTAACGTCCCCAAACCTACCTGAGACCTTCGGGTCGGACCACTCGAT
>OVBI01003800.1:0-10477 GCA_900406495.1 Sisymbrium altissimum | reverse complement strand
ATCCTTACCCGAATCGAATAAGCTTTTGGAAATAACAGAAGTGTCAAGCGGCTGGATCTGGTTCACCTAATTAGCGATTACCACGAAACCTTGGTTCAGCTTCGACCGATGAGTTGATACGTAACAATCGTTTAAGGAAACTCTTTAATACTTGTTACCCATAATTCGAATAGAAAAAAAAATTCAGTTTTGTAAGCTTTTTTCTCTCCGTCAGAAGTTCTCTTAACCTTCGGCGATTCATCAGAGTTTCATTTTTTTTTTCTGTCGACGGCTGAGATCTATTCTATTATAAACGGCTGAGATTTATTCTCAATTAATAAAATCCTAACTAATATTTATTTTCTCTTAACGAGTCTAACAATAAGACATGGTCAAATTCGTCTCAAATATTAAAGAAAAAAGCTTAAAGTGTGCTTCAATCATAAAGTACCTCTATATGTAATTAGTTTGGTAAAATGTGCCTTCAGATGTAAATAACTCATGAATTTAGCATGTAATTAAAAAATTATGGGTATTGCAGTTATCTTACTAATGATATGTTAATGGTCAGCAGATGTATTGCAGCGAGCTCTAGGAGATGTGGACTACGAGGGAGATGAAATTTTTATGGGCAGAGTGTTCAAAAACAGAGATGACTGCAGGATAAAACTAGCTATTCATGCAATTAACCGGAAATTTCACTTTATCTATACAAGGTCGTGCCCATTGGAGATAGTTGCCGTATGTGTAGAACACGGCTGTCCTTGGCGGGTGTACGCACGGAAACTACAGGACAGCGATCGGCTCGAAGTACGCATTGTAACGCAGCAGCATACCTATACTGTGGACGCGAGGGGAGATTTTCATCAGCAAGCTTCAACTTCGGTAATTGGTAACTTGATGAGGGCTCGATATGGAGAAGGAGGGCGCGGGCCCAGAGCAAATGAGTTACGCCGGATGCTAAGGTAAGAGTACAGCTTGCACGTAAGTTCTTGGAAAGCATGGAGAGCTAGAGAGATAGCCATGGACAATGCTAAGGGGTCTGCGATGGGGAATTTCGCACTCATCCCACCGTACTTTAAGTTGTTTATTGAAGTAAACCCCAGATCTGTCGTGGGGCTTGAGACAGAAGTGGATGAACAAGGTGTAGAACGATTTAAGTACCTTTTCTACTCGATTGCAGCCTGTGGGAAAGGATACAGGTAAATACAAATCAGATATGAAATAACTGGGTAATAAGGTTAACATGGTAACATATATATCTGCTAAATTGATCTTCAGGTTTATGAGGAAGATAGTGGTGATAGATGGGACACATTTGAGTGGCCGGTATAGAGGATGTTTAGTAGCTGCCAGTGCTAAAGATGGTAACTTCCAAGTGTTTCCCCTTGTATTTGGCATAGTGAATAGCGAGAATGATCATGCATGTGAATGGTTCATGAGGAAGCTGAAAGAGATTGTACCAGACGAACCGGAATTAGTCATAGTGTCTGATCGACACTCGACCATATATTCAGCGAGCAAAAAGGTAAGAAATACTGCTTCCGAATGGAAATTCGCTATCCGTTATTGTTGATATATCGGTAATATAGTATATGATTAGAGTTGGTAATATATTACCAAATAAAGACTGTCGGTATGTTGGATGTATTTATCAGGATATATGTATTAACGGAAAATGAGTTATCTCAATAACACAATCGCAACTCCGTTTTTCTGAGCAGGTTTATCCGATGGCCTCACACGCAGCTTGTCTGGTGCATCTCTAGCGAAACGTCCAGACCCTCTTTAAGGCAGAAGGACTAACCTACCTAGTCTCTCAAGCTGCAAGAGCTTACAGGCTGCCAGAATTTGATGCAATATTCCAGGAGATAAAGGGAAAGCATGGAGGTTGCGCTGCCTATCTCGAGAGAGTTGGATTTGGACACTGGACTCGGTCCCATTTTGTTGGCCAGAGATACAACATCATGACCAGTAATATCTCAGAATCGCTAAACAATGTGCTCACAATGGCGCGGGATTTTCCTATCGTGTCACTTTTAGAGTCAATCAGAACAACGATAGTGACGTGGTTCGCTATCAGGCGAGAGGCTGCAGCACATGATGCCGCTATTGTAAATCCAAAGATAGAAGAGATGCTGATTAAGAATTTCGAGAAGTCAGCTGGGTGGATTGTAATAAAAATCTCAGACGGCATTTATGAAGTTCGAGATGAGGTTGGAAACTCATTCGCGGTCCATTTGTGGGAGCAGACCTGCACATGCAGGGAGTTCCAGCTTCTACAAATACCTTGTTCCCATGCAGTAGCAGCAGCAATACAGGAAGGTATTAGGGTGGAGAATTTGTTAGGAGTCCACTACAGTGTGGAGTACTGTCGGCAAAGCTATGCCGGTCTGATAATGCCGGTGCCTGATATTAGCGGCCTCGCTCCATCGGCTTCAGATGTTGGAGGAGGGAAACTTGCACCCCCTGTTGTCAGGCGTCCACCGGGGAGGCCCCGGAAAAAAAGTTCTTTTCGGCTGGGGAGTTCAACGTAAGATCTGGGAATTATATGAGAAATTGATAATTGTCATATCTATAATTGGGAATTTATAGTTAACTTGGTTAGGACGCTAACTGTATTTATTTGGTTTCTTAAAAGATGATGAGTAGGAGAAGATGCACACGGTGCCGACGCGGCCACAACAAATCCACTTGCAAATTGGGGCCAACTGTAAATACTATAGAAAATAACGAAAATGCATAGAAATCACGATAATATTTAACAGTTGATAACTGTTTGAGCAGGATAAGTGAGAGGGTTGGACTGTTTGAAATTTTTTGTGCGGCGAAAAGGCGGTTGAAGACAGCAGGCGTTGCTCGCGTCTAAGGCGAGCTTTGGAGATGTGATGAAAAATAATGAAGACAGTTGTGTATTTTGTTTGTAAAAAGTAGTGAACTAATTGTCGACTCCAACAATGTAATATATTTAACGCCTACTGGACTTGATATATAATGGAAAATGATGCCTGTAATTGTTAGATAACAATATTTGAGTTATAAGCGTAGCAGTAAACTGAAATAACACGGTAACGCAAACCGAGCGAGGTGTTTATAAACTAACCGAAATAAAAGGGGCAGCCTAGTCAAATAAGCATGTGGGAAATTATAAAGGGAAATATGGATATCCGAACAATATATTTATTCGTTGAGGTTCAAATCTGCTAACAGCGTTAGCAAGAAAAATCAGATTAAGGTGACAGATTTACGAGTTTCCCGGAGGTGACAACATATTAACAAAGAACTTCAGCATTTTTGCATTACACATAAATACACCCCTTCATATAGACAGCCAACAAGAGGATTTAATGCTGAAAGTAGGAAACCATTGTTTACATGATGCAATACTTAAATTTTCCATCTACTTGAGCAAATAAGAAAGTACAACTAACATGATTAGTCCGATAATGACAATAGGTAGGTCCCGACGATTACGGAAAACTTCTTTGAGCATCGCCATCTCGCCTAAGTTCCGCTCCAATAGCATCTTCATAACCTTGTCTTTCTCTTCAACCATTGTCCTTAACTCGGCGATACTTGCTCCATAGGCTTGGAACGCTGGGTTATGCATAGAGATTACAGGGGGTTCGTTTGAGATTGCAGATGAACTTCGCAGACGTAAGCGTTGTTATTCGACCTGGGATTTAAGTAAGACAAGCTCCTCTTCGACAGCGTCGTCCCACCATTTCCAGCGCTGGTCCGGGTGCCACGGGTTCTGGGTATATGTGTAAAGGAAAACACAAGAGTTTATGAATAATATGGCGCTATATAGATGAATGGAAAAAACAAAAAGTTAAGGGCCTAACCTCTTCTTTCGGACAACTGAAGTATTTTCGACCTCTGGTTGCCTCATCAGTTGATTCTCTGAACTGTACTCGAATCCCACAGTAGCAGTGGACCGGAATCCCCATGTCGGCATCCGCTCTTGCACAACCGCTGTCAAAACTAGCTCGGGATGACGAGCTCTGGCTGTAACTAATAGGCATTGCTAGTGACTTTGGTTAGACAATTGAGAAGACGGCTGCCCTAATTACCTTTATATAAGCTTGGTTGAAAACAACGAGTACCATCCACGTGGCTTAAAACCTAGATGGGGAAGACTAGTTTTGGGAAATGGGAGACCATATACAGTGCCGAAAAAAATAGCCATAGCTGGAAACTTAATTGTCGGGTATGAAAAAATATAAAGCAAAGTTTGATAAATAGTAATAGGATAACATGTGAACTTGCAAATGTAGATGCCTGATAATAACGGATAATCAAGGATAAAGAGAAAAAATGAGAGAAAAGTAAAAGTAACATCACAAAGACAATAACATCGAAACCTGTCTAACAAAGTTAACGTCTAACACATTTAACACACTAATGATTCGAGAATTTGTTAAAAGTAGAAGAAATTAGTTGCAATAGTTATTTGTTAAATAGGTTAGCATGTAAATTAGATTGTCGGTTAATAGCGGGTGTGCGTTCGATAAAATGGAAAAATAATAGATAAAATGTATGTAACACGGAAAACACAATAACATCTTAATCTGTCTAACAAAGTTAACGGCTAACACCTTTAACAAACTAACAATGCAGAGAAATTGTTAAAATTGGAAGAGAGTCAAATAGGGTAAGCTTGAATCAGCGAAGCGACGAACTTCTTGCACTCATGATCAATGGAGGCCATATGGAATTTTTTTTAGGCGTCTATACCCCATACCCCGTGCGCTTGAATGAAAAAAATAGTCAACACAGCAGAGTCCCACTCAGCAGAGGATTGCGGAATACCAGTGAGTCTCTCAATGTAGAACTGCGTGGTATCCACCTGAACAGTTGGGTCCATCGCTGAAGCCTGTTTTAAGAGATATGGAAGCATTTCGGCAAGAGGGTGGACATCCCTGATAACGGCAAAGTCATTGCACGCTGATAACCTGAAATCCAACACGTGGATTATTCGCCGTTTGAGACAAACAACCAAAGCAACCCAGTGAGATTTGTCGAAGCTGAAGGGAAGGTACAAGAAATCAACTTCGGTAAGTAGGTTCACACGATCGGCAACCCCGCAACCAAAGACAATATCAACCAACGCCTTAGGAAACACAAAATTGTCTCGAATAACTGCATCGCAAAATTTAGAATACTGCCGAGTGATCAATGAGACGAACTTGGAGTCGAGAACCTCAACACGGAGACGGCGGCCGTGTTTGGAAATGGAACGGAAAATCTTCCTCGCAAACTTCAGTAAGGCATCCATGACCTAAACAATTGAAATGAGTGATAACGTGGTTATCGGATAAAAGAGTGAAGTAAAAAAAAACGTTAACTATGTTACCTTTATGATAAAAAAATGAATCTACCTATGTTAACGGGTAATGAAAAAAGGATGCGTTTGTAGGACATCAAACCTTGGGTGGGACATGTTTTTTTTCGGGAGATGAAATCTGATAGTTCTTTTGGGGAAAGCGTCATCGAGTGTCCGAGTTTAACATGCCTATATTAACGGATAACTTAATTAGAATCTAACCAAATTATATGGGAACCCCTGCGTTACGAGATTCTACAGAAAGATTGACCATACTTTTTTAGATCTTTTATAACTTTCTCCCATTCATCAACTGGTTGGGGGGGGGGGCTTCGAAACATCAGCCGGCTTTATCTTCGGGATAGAGGGAGATCTACAGTTCCGACTGAACAAGCCCGCTGCCATTTTCCTTTGCGCCGGTCAACGACGTTGCCTCCTAGAACTACAGTGTCCTCCACCACCGCAGGGCCGGTCGTCTCAGTAGACTGTTAACAAATGCATCACATAGTTTATCAGCAAGGCATATTGAATAGCATGGAATTGAATATATCTGATATCATGAATACGGAAGCCTGGAATAAGTACAGAATTAGAAGAAAAAAGAAGTAAAATACCGCGGGGGCTGGGACTTGGCTACTTAGGAATCAGTTGAATAATTGACCGGGCGAATAACACTATTAGTCCGATATCTTAATACGGTTACCTGCACAGCTATAACTTCACTTTCAATTCCTTCCATACGATCCACCTCGTTGCCGGCGGGCTCCTGAAAATAGAGAAAGGCCGTAAGACATAATTCATGCTATCTTATGAAACGGCAGCAAACAACCTAAGTGATGAATACCTGCATTTCGAGACCTTCGTTTTGAGCCCCTAATTGCTCCACCGAATCCTTAGTCTACAGAACAAATATGTAAGGAGCTTTAGCGTTAGCATGATTAGCGGGGTAATATGAAAACCGCAAAAAAAACGTTGACATATTACTTCAGAAAGACAACTTACCGTGCACACCTGACTTACAATTCGGGCAGAATCACATCTGCCATGGGAGACCTCTCGATAGAGTCGCGACCATCTAAAGGTTCTTCCCCCACTGATACTTCTCCCCCAGTAGTGTGGTCCACATCAACAAAGGATTCACCATCTCCTTTTCCGGATTCTGGGCAACCAATTTCCTATAAGGAAAACAAATGATAGGTTAGTTAATATAGTTGTATTGGTAATTGCGTTAGCTGGTAAATATTAGGGAGAATTATTGCATTACCAAGCTAACAGATGGAGCAGAAAGGGCTGAAGCTTCTTTCACCAGTGATCCTTCTCCAGCACTAGTGTGAGAGAGAGACTTGCTGGATTGACAGCTCTCCTTTCCAGGTCCTCCACGACCAATTTCCTAAATAGAAGCAAATAGATCGAGAAGTTAACAGGGTTATTCTACTAATGTTGTTGGTTGTTATCGATGGGGGTAAGAATATAGTATTACCAGGTTAACCGATAATTCATTTGGCTCTTCTCTTTCTTCAGACACATGCACCTGAGCATTGGACTCCCCATCGATGTTGGCCTGCTCATTTGAGTTGAACTGCTGAGGGACTACGAATGGCGCAGGGACTGGCTCCTTTAAAAAAAAAAACAGAATATTTTAGTACGACAAGTTTAACAAACGTTGCCTTGTTAATTTTGTTGCTTGTTAGCAACGTGTGGAAAAAAATAGCGTTATCAAGTTAACTGATGCACCTGAGCATTGAACTCCCCATCGATGTTGTCTTGATCATCTGAGTTGAATAGGTCAGGGACTACGTATGTGCTCGGGACGGGTTCCTTTAAAAAAAAACCAAAATATTTAACTCTAGAACTACCAACTAGACGCAGGAAACAACAGATGTAAAACTTACTTCTGCATGTTGGGATGTATAGAATTGCGCAACTTCAGACACAGACATGTCGACCGTATTGTTCCTCATGTCGGTTGACATGTGCGGGAACATAAGGCCAACGTCGTGAGAGAGCCCACTCCGAATGCCGTGGCCACCAGCCGAAGCATCAGTCGGCTTAGCAGATGCAACGTTTCCACCAACGCCATTATCGGTTAACCAGTTGATGAGTCGGTTAACAACAATGTCGTTATTTGCTTCAAGCCTGGAAGCGATGATCTTCTCTAACTCAGATTGGTGATCTTTCTTCTGCTCTGCGATTTTCTTGTCTATGATATCTGCTAACTTTTCCTGCAACTGAGAAACCCATGTGGGAGCATTATCCGCTGAATCCCCTGCGCTGTGTGACGGCCCAGAATTTCCGACGTTTAAGTTGAGAGACCGCTGTGCCCGGGATGAAGGAAATTGACGGGCACTCTTAACGGGCTTCTTCGACCGTATGGCCTTCGCCTGCACTCCCTTCTTCTTTCGAGACGTTGGAAGCGATTCAGACGGTTTTGACCCACCAACAAACATATCTGACTGGAAGCAGAAATAATCACCTATTAGCCTCAACATGTTGTCAATTCTGGGATCTTCCTCTTCGTCCGACCAAGAAAGATCTTCCACCTCTGGATCAAACTCGATTTCGGGACGAATAATTGGCTCCACGTCGACCTATAGCAGAAGAAAATGATAACGGTTAAGTACATATGAGTAGTGATAGTAAATTGTGATCTGATAACGAAAAAATGAGTAACTGAGTTATCAGACAATATGACGAACATGTAGACATATTGTGAAAACGTTAACTGGTTTAACAAGATATCATTGTTAGCAGATATCAAAAGTTAGGTATATTATTCCTGACAGAGTTACGTTGTGGCTCTTTTAAAGTTAATAAGGTTAATAAGATATCATTGTTAGTGGATATAAAAGGTTAACTAGAACTACTCCTACCATGACAGAATTACGATGTGTTACTTTTAATTAGAAAAGTATCAGTGTTAGTGGGAAACAGAGTAAAATGAATAACCAGGTTAGCAGACAAATATGACGAACAGGTCGACCTATTATCAAAAAAGATAACTGCGTTAACACGATATAAATGTTATCGGATATGACAAGTTAACTAGAATAAATCCTGTTAACAGAATTACGTTGTGTTAGTTTTAACTAGAAAAGTATAACTATTAGTGGGTAACAGTGTACAATGAATAAATGGGTTAGCAGATAATATGACGAAAAGGAAGACATATTATCAAAAAGATAGCTGGGTTAGCACGATATAAATGTTATCGGATACTCATTTGAGTCTAACCTCACAATCCTCGTCGATTTGGCGTGCATACTTGAGGTTAAAGGGATTTTTCTGGCGTTTGATTGGCAGGACACCCTCGTACTCATCGTTGCCCTGACCTTCACCACCCTCTGGTCCTTCTTCTAACGCAGGAACCGCCTCAATAATAACCATTTGAAGTGCCTGGAATAAACCTTGAACAACAACATTGGTAGTTCCGAGATTGGTAAGATCTATATCCTTCAAAGAAAGCATTATCCTCTCGAAGGACAAACGACCCCACGGGAATGATAAAAACTTATCGAGATCTTCCACCATCTCAGCATGTTCAGGAACTATCTTGCATTTAGGATAGTGAGTGGTTGGAAGGAGAATACCATCTACAAGCACCAGAGATGCTAGTCTGAGCCTCGTTTCTCTGTCTCTCGGTTGCTTCTGCTGCAACATGTAGAGGACTCTCTCCACGGATACATCACCATCAGTTTTAAACAAAGTTTCAAAATATGAGACCTTTTTACCGGAGGAGTTGATCTTCTTCTTCTTCTCCTTGGGAGGATACTTCCCACAAAACAAGCCGCTAACAATCTTGAACGCCCGCAACGAGAACCTAACAGGAGATCCCGCGAAAACGACCCAGATCTCGTATTCCTTGTTGGTTAACAACTGACGATAGAGGAGAAATAAACCAAACGCCGGAGACCAAGCGGCTTTAGATGATAAATCAAAAAGTCTTCCAAGTTGAGAAGTACGCATGAAATCATACTCTTCCTCGTTTAGAGCTTCACGCAGAACTCTTAGGATTTCAATTTTTTGATAGACATTAACTCTATCGCCTCTTATCTCTTCATCTGCATCAATCACCCGCGGGGGAAGATCGCCGTGTTCATCCATCGGAATGTCGAAACCTGTAAACGGAAATATAGGAAACTAATTATAACAGTAGATAATTGAATATAGAGAAGGTAACCGAATTTATTTGACGGTTACCTTTACTTCGTATGAACAGTACGGAGTTTCTGGAAACCTCTCTCTTCACCGCCGGAAAACTGTTCGGGGGTTTGGGGAAACAAGAAAGGGACCGGGTTTAGACCTCAATTGAAACAACAAAATCAAGTAATTGTAGGGTATAACTGAATATATATACACATGCATGTGAATTACAACTCACCTTTACTTCGCCGGCGAACTACTGAGATTGGGAGAGTCTCTCTCCTAATTGCTACAATATCTCTCTTAAAAACACCTTACCCCTGTATATAACGACCAAAAAGTCGCGTCTGTTCGATTCCTCTCACGCTTCTCTCCACCAAAAGTAGCCATAAATCTTCGATTGGATATTTTCTGACACACGGAATAGTAACGAGAGAGGAGAGAGATCGAATTGTATTAGGTGTGATAGAGGTTATTTCGGCAAGAGAAGTGGTTGAATATCAAAACCTCTCTCCTACTTTACTATCGGTTAAATAACAAGTTATTTGACCCCATCCAGTACAAACACTCTATCCATAATCTATATTATATCGCTCATTTGTTTTATTTACTTCACATTTGACCCACCTTTACACAGCTCAATTGCCTTAACATACATCTACTTATCTATTTTTCTTTCATGTTAGACCAAAACGCAGTTTATGAATCTCCTAAAAAGTAATCATGTGTCTCTCCACAGAAAATCTCGCTATATTTTATCCAGCTTATTCAATATGAGACTTTGTAGATTTATTGTGCTTATTGAGTGTACTGGCAGTGACGTAAGGACCGCTTTTGTAAGAGTAACTAGGTTTTTCACCCACGCTACGCGTGAGGCTTTTCTAATATAATTTTTATAATTAATAGAAATATATTTGAATTATATATTTTCTAAAAAAATTATTAAAATAAAATATACTTACTTAATTAAAAAATAGTTTGACACTCACATCAAAACCTATATAATTCTTAATATATAACTAATTTTATAAC
>OVBI01003799.1:0-10481 GCA_900406495.1 Sisymbrium altissimum | reverse complement strand
TCTGTTTCATCATCTTGTCTTTTTGTCTACGATTATTCCATATAAAAGTTTGAAAATTTTAAAATTCCAATCCTCGGTATGATTTTAAAAAGGAAAGTTGAGTATGAAACTATTTTATTTCCAAATCAGAAATTAACGGATAGATTTTTTCAAATATAAAAAGTTAGTGAGAACGGTATTTATATTTTATCTTCTCCATACAAAATGTTGATTTTATATTGCTTTTAATGTTGGATTTGCATTGGTGTCATAGTTGGCATCAATCTTGGTGATATCGCAATATGGGAGGTGGGTAGCACGGATAAGCTTGTTTCTAGAAGCTTTAAAGTTTCGGATCTTGCTGCATGCACTGTGAATCTTCAGGTATGGGTCGCCATTTTATTGATCTATGTTAATTGTCAAAACTCAAAAAGATAAATCGAGTGCGTTTACCGTCTCGTTTTGTATTCTTGCTGTACAAATATTATGTACTTCCGTATAGTGAATTTGTGTAATCATTTGATGTGTTCAATTCTATATATTTAGGTGTTATATTGTTGTTTTGTAGGAAAATCTTTTGGGTTTAACTAAGTTGCAGGTCAATAAGTTGCAGGTCACTAAGTTGCAGGTCGTAGAATAAGTCAAGCTATTATTTAGGAGTTAGAATAAAGTCTTATCCATTAGACTCGTTATTAATTTGTTTCCAGTTTCTTTCCCACTTTCTTGTTTCCTTCTCTTTGCTGTTGCGTTAGTAGTCGTTGTAACGCTTCTATATAAAGCCATCTAATTATTTTGAATGAATCACTCAGACTTTTCTGAATACATTGAGAGCAAAGCTTCTTTTCTAGATCCTTTATAATCTTTTGAAAAACAATTACGAATGTGTTCTCTTTATAATCTTTCATATAACAGTTGTGGTATTATTGTTATATGTGGATGACATAGGCATAGAATCTATTCACTGGAAGGATGTATATTTTAATCTGGAAACATGAACTTCACTGATCCGTTTAAGCTGTCCTGATTATCGTTGAAAAACAATATCCCTCTTATCCATGTCCAGATTAAAATCTCCAGGAATTAGTGCAGCAACTTCAGAGGCTGTGGATGCACGATCACTAATAATCCTCATATGAAAAGTTTCCTCGGGATTAGTATTGAATCTTTCCCTTGCTGATCTAAATCGTTTGACATATGGATTGACTGCATTTAACATCTGGATCATAGCCTCAATAATTTCTTTCTTCAAACCGTGATCTTTCTTCTGTTGCTGAGCATTTTGTTTACTTTTGCTGCAAGAGTTTAAAAACGAAAGAGTATTAATTTTTTCCAAATCTAGAAATAGAATAAAAAGATGAATTTTAGTTCATTTTGAATGCAAAATACCTCAAAGCATTTGCTCTGTTGTCTGTCTCATTTTCTGTATCAACAATGTAAAGCTGTGAAAACTTTGCATAATCACCATCAGTTGGTCTTAAACTCCCCATTCGATGGTAATTTTCTCCTTGGAGCTGAAACATTTGTGGTCCACGTCCCTTTTTAACAGATCGATCAACTTTACCACCAAGAGAAGTGAATGAGAAAGACTATGTTATAAGGCCTCAAATTTTTTTGGAAATGTTTGCTAAGTTGATCAGTGCGAGTAAGCAGTCTTTTGAGAACTTCAGGAGGGTCTTTTAGAAAGGATAATTGCACTTGTCCTTGCATACAATATAATGTAAATGTAGGATTCCGTGATCTTCTATTTTTGTTTATGCGTTCACCATACCATATTATAGCTCCACAGTCATCACAATTATATGTAGGATCACCTTCATCTATATATTCTGTATAACATGATATAATTAGATATAATATAGCGTTGAAAGATCCAAAATTTGTATACCTTATGAATATCAAAAAATATTTTACCATATTTTTTTCTTTTAGCAACATTACTCTTGGACTTTGTATAGTGAAAAGCTTATTTTAGAAGGGCTGCCATTGATAGAACTTTGGACCGTTGGTTATCTGTTTCTTGAACTGCAGAATCTTCCAAATCATTAGGCGATGTTTCAGAATCTGTACTGTCTTGGCTATTACAGTCAACTTCTAATTGCTCATTTTCGTCCATTGTTCCTGTAAAAACATAATTGATGATACCCAAAACCAGTAAGATGAAAACAATACGATTTTTGGTAATTTTAAAGTAAACGATTTTTGCAGTTATGATTAATTGTGTTATTTGTAATTAAATGCCAAATACCTCAAATTTAGAATTGAAGTGAGAGATTTTAATAATAACTGTCTTTTATTAAACACCAATGAAATTTTTTAAAAAAACACTGGCATTAAAAGCAAAACTGAAATTCCTTAAAAAATCAATAAGAAAAGTTCCTCATGCATCAATATTAAAAATATAAAGTACTTAAATGAAAATAATTAAGTTCCTCATTCATTCTTTTGCTTCTGCGCAGAATTCTTTTGTGTAGACTCGTCATTCTTCTCCAACTTGATCAGTTTGGTGCATTGTTTCTTAGAAGTATAAGTTAGGTCAGATAAATCTCTAACATCCATGTGTCTGCGTTTAGAAATAGGTGTTGAGTAAACTTCTGAGAGATCTTCACTGTTGTTTTCAAGCATGGAAGCCTAGAACACATAAATTTACAATATTAGATTATGAATAACTTATGATCATATATAACAAATAAGTTAAGTATATTGGTTTGAATATAAAATACTTACTTCGGCACCACAAATAGTTGATGATAATGGATTAACTTGTGTATCTGGTTCAGATTCAGTCTTAATTATTTCATCAGCAGACCAAACTTTTGAGACTTTGTAAATCTCAGCCCCATAGAAAACGTTTTCCTTATTAATGCAAACACCAAATTGAAATGTTTTTCCAACCAAATTTTTTATAGCTTCAGGTAATGCTTCTGGACCTTCCATCTGTTTCATAATACTACCTTTATTTTCATCACCTGTGATAAACATAGCTTATTGAACGAATGAAGTAAAAGTACCTCATCATAGGAACCATCAAGGAGCTTTTCAGCAGATATTCCAACAATCTCTTGTGCTACAGTGTCAAGCAGCATTAACTTTGTTTTATCCGTGTTGTCCATCACCAGAAGATGCAATTCGAACCTTCATTAGAAAGAGATAATTATAGTACAAAAAAATTATTAGAAACACTAATTTTGTGTATACCAAATATGAGATTCGTGTTCATACCTTGGAGCAATGTTCTTAACATTTCCAGTAGGATGAAAACAATAATCATTTTTTCAATTTTATACAATTATAAAAGAGATAGAGAAACTTACAGTTTCGTCTATTAATATCATTTCCAGGGTTTCACCAGTTTGCTCTGCATAAGCCTTCCAAGAATGAATTTGTTCGACTTGGATTCGCCATCCTGTTTTGAAAGGTTTCACATCTTTAAGGTATGCAAAACTTTTGGGAATAACCATAGACATTTCTGATATTTAGAAGAAATTAAGATTTTGGAGTTTGTTATTGACCGTGTGGAAACTGTGAAATAGGGATTATACAGAAGTATTTATAATAGAATAATTAGGTTAAATAATTGGTGTCTATAGATTATATTGTTACCATGTATGTCGAAGGTTTTAGAATTGATATCTTTTAGTTATTTTGGAATCGAAATTGTGTTAAGAAAAAATTGGAGATTTGAATAACTGTTACCATATATGTGAGATTTATTTTAATTGTCGAAATTTGAAGATATTTCATTGAATTATTTTGGAATATTCTTTAATGATAATAAGTTTGGTTGAGATCACGTATCTCGTGTTGATATCAAAATTTTGACATATGCCTATTGAATGGATCATGCGAATATATTAAATATAATGTCTCTAAATTATAAACTCCAATGGCATAGTTAGTTAATAACACGTTAGTTAAGGTTAGTTTTTAAATAGTGTCTCTGAATTAATAGAATAGATTTGATTCCCTTTTTACAAAGTTATTATTTGAAAACTTGTTGTTCAGAATAATTTTGTCAGATCGTCTTAGATGTACGTTAATCGGGGATATATTATCAGAGCAATAACGGGCGAGCCTAGGGTAGGAACTCTATCTTCTGAGTTGGTTTTCTTGCATTCCAAGTTCAATTCTCTACAAGAAATATATTACTAATTAATATTTTAAATGCATCTACAAGTTTCACCTAAATCAATATTTCAATAACTTCAAAACATACCTTGACTTATTATCTAACCTCTCACATTCCAGGTTCTATACACACTCCAAGAAGGCAAGAATCTCTCAGTGATCAACTCTTTAGTATTTGCTTTTTTACAAGAAACTCAAAACCTCTTTTGCTAGAAGCTCTCTCTCTTTTTTTTTTTTTTTTTTTGAAGTACTTACAATGCTCATCCATGCCTATTTTACAATATGTGGTGTGGCTAACCCTAACCGACTTCCCAAATGTCCCCTTACTTAGGAAGCTTCTTTTTCATTTCTCTCTATAAAGATCTAAGTAAAAATTCTTCTAAAAGAAAAGAAAACTTATTCAAGTTCCATTAAGTTTTCCAATATACTTGTTTCTTTCAGTAACCCCATTTTGGCTTGTCCTTGTCACTTAGAATCATTTGTACTCTAACTTCACCTCGGCAGTCGCGTAACTCAGCTTTATGTATCATATTTTGTACTACTTCGGAACTGGTACACGAATACTCCGAAACATCCTGTTCTAACATCTTCTAAAACTCGGTCTTCACACATTAATTAGCAATCTCTCCTTTGATGATTGAGTTTTAAAACCGAAAGGCATTTCTAATGCTTCATATCAAACAACATGCATGATTTGTGTTACATAATCTGATAATTTCAAATAGTATATCATCTTAGTCTCCTTCTTTTTTAGCTTAGTTTGATACAATGATACATAAACACTTCCAATTCAGCTTTGTGGTGATTGCTTTCTGGTCATTCCATAAATTTTAGTTTTGTTTATATTTAAGTAATTTCTATTCTTAATTACCTACGAACCCACATAGACACACATATATAAGACAAAAAAAAATTACTTCACGTCCTCAGGATAAAAATAGCTCCTCCATAAATCAAATTCTGTCTGAATTAGCCTCTATGGTCAAACCTCATAAACCCATTTAAGTTTTTAGTTTTTAGTTTTGCTGCAGGTCGGATACCAACCAAGATAACTTGAGAGATTCTATGTCCAAACATGAACTCTACAACTGGAATTCAATCTCGATTTAAAAATTAATTATGCAAGATAGGGAAATTAAATCTTAATTTTAATTCCGCAGGTGTTCCGTCAGTATACTAAGTTGATTTTTCCCACTAATTACGGATCGTACTAATTATTGCCACATGCAAACTTGACTCAAGTCTTCTAAAAGTCTTATTTTTATTGAACAAAAAAAGAATACGCAAAATTGACTCAAAGTCGTCTAAAAAGTCTTATTTTTATTGAACAAAAAAAGAATACGCAGAGAGATAGAAAATGCAAAGAGAAGATGTACTTTTTTTTTTTTTGGTTTTAAGAGAAGATGTACTTAGATCTTAAAGTTTAACACTTCAACTTTGATTCGCCAGCTCGAGTCCACACTCTCCTTCTATAAATAGCAACATATTGCTTCTCTCAGTCCCACCACACTACACCAACATGAAATCTCCATCCATCACTCTCTTCATACTTGCCGCCTTTTTCTTTCTCCGCTGTTTACGTTCGACCAGAGCTGCCTCATGTCATCCTGATGATGAGGCGGGTCTTCTAGCTTTCAAATGGGGTATAACCCGAGACCCTTCGGGTATCTTCAGCTCCTGGATAAAAGGCACCAACTGCTGCTCCTGGAAGGGTGTCACTTGCATCACCGGGGACCGTGTCACCTTACTAGAAGTAGATGGACAGTCCAATACTGGCGAAACCTTTCTCCACGGTACTATCTCACCGTCAATATCAAAACTCCAGCACCTCGACGAGATTCACTTGACCAATCTCCAAAACATCAAGGGATCTTTTCCCCAAGTTTTCAAATTACCAAAGCTAAAGTTCCTTTATATCCAGAACAACCGTCTCTCGGGTCCCCTCCCGACGAACATCGGCTTGCTAAGTCATTCATTGGAACACCTCGTCCTCAATGGAAACCGGTTCACCGGTTCTCTACCAAGTTCTATGTCCAATCTTACTCGGTTATCTCGACTAAATCTTGGCGACAACCGCTTCTCTGGCACCATCCCAGATATTTTCAAATCCATGGGGCTCCAAACTCTCGATCTCTCCCGTAACAGATTCTCCGGGAAACTTCCTCCGTCGATTGCATCACTCGCACCAACTGTATGGGCTCTTACAGTGAGCCATAATAATCTATCAGGGACGCTCCCAGACTATTTATCAAGATTTGAGTTTCTGTCCTCATTGGATCTCTCCAAGAACCGGTTCTCAGGTGTTGTGCCAAAGAGTTTATCCAACCTAACAGGACTTTATGATCTCAATCTTTCACACAATCTTCTAACCGGTCCATTCCCCACCCTGAACACGATAGGCGCGGAATCTCTAGATCTCTCTTACAACAAATTTCGCATGAAAACCATTCCGGAATGGGTGACATCGTTGCCGGTCATCTACTCGTTGAAACTAGCAAAGTGTGGGATTAAAATGAGGTTAGACGATTGGAAACCAGTGGCAGCCTTAGGCTACGATTCTATCGATCTGTCAGAAAACGAGATCTCAGGGAGTCCAATATGGTTGTTGAACCAGACCATGTTTTTGCTGGAGTTCCGTGCGTCAGGGAACAAACTCCGATTTGACTTGGGGAAGTTGCCGTTCCCAGGGAGGATGATAACGCTGGATCTTTCAAGGAACTTGGTATTCGGGAAGGTGCCGGAAATAGTGACTAGGCTAGAGAAACTGAACTTGAGTCAAAACCATCTTTGTGGAAAGCTTCCGGCAACACAATTCCAGGCCAGTGCGTTCGCGGGCAACGACTGTCTTTGCGGTTCTCCACTTTCTCCTTGTAAGGCTTAGCTGCAAAAACCGATATCTAGGGTTTTTTACGTTCCTTTCTTGCTTCGTACGGAAACTGAAAACTCTGTTAAAATTTGCTAAACATCAGTCCACCAGTTTTACCATTGTCAAAGCCATGTGGGGCAGAAAGAAAAAAATATTTTTTTTTTTTGTAAGGGTTTAAAAGAGAAGAGAAGAAGCACTAATTTAAACTTTGGTAATGTTCACAAATCAACTTGAAAAGAAGACTACAAATAGACAATAGAGAGATGTCCATTGGTACTTTGATGGAAGAAAAAAAATCACGAAATTAATCCGTTTAATAGGAAGTTCTTATTTCATATGACACTTCTTCATCATTATTAGGACCACCATAGAGGCATCTTCAACCCTATTACATTTTCCATTTTAAACTTTATTTTGAAGTAAATTCTTCTTTAACTTTATTTTGAAGTAAATTCTTCTTTAACTTTATTCCAATTTCCACTCCAAACTGGAATAATAGGTAAAGACCTTGAGGTTACTGAAAAGTAACTCCATTTTGAAGTTGAATTTATTTAAGCCATTTGAATATTAGATATTCCAATCTATATTTTATAGTACAACAATATCTTTTTATGATCTAATTTCAATACATTTGTGGGTAAAATAAACTAGTTTTAGTGGGAGTTGTATTTATAAAGAGTTCGTTGATTTTAAGAGTTGAGAGATTTGTTAAATTTGGAAAGAGTTGTAGAGAATTGTGTATATTTAAAAAATCTATAAAAATAATTTATAATAATGATTTTAAAACTCTTAGCGATGTATACAATATTCTCAAAGTTTTATATAATGATTTAACTTGTTTAAAATTTACCTCTCAGTACCACTATATTTTAATAGAATCATAACATCTTTAAAACCAAATTTTTTGAATAACAATAGATTTTGTGTGGAATTAAAAAAATCATCAAACCAATAACACTAGATTTTAATAAGCATATTAAAATTTATAAACCAATAATAATTGAATCTGAAAATTTTAATAGTCATTAAAAATTCAATCCCCACTAACCCCCCCCCATGTTGATTGTTATAAAAAACTTAATTTTATCTATTTATGATCTTAATAAATGTTTAATTTCAATAAATTTATAATTTATGGGGAGAAATGCCAATATGTAAACTTTTGTAATTAAAAGGTATTAATAAAAAATTAAATAAAATCTATGTATAATATTTTACTTTTGAATAAAAAATAGAGAATTGTATTGAAGAAATTTCACTTTATTTTAGAGTTATTCTATTTTAGAGTACAAAATGAAAATTTACACTGAGGACAAAATTTGGATTGAGAAAGAGAATATCAATAGAAGAACCAAGAAACTAAACATCTAGTATCAATCGGATTGAGTTGGAGGTTGATTCAGAAGTGGTGGTGGGGTTCTTGACCAACGGTATAAGTGATTTTCGGTCTCTTCATTCCTAGTACGCTTGTGCTATGGCTTTATTTCAAGGGACTGGTCAGTCCGTATTAGTCACGTTTATAGAGAAGTTAACCGTCTTGCCGACGGGTTGGCAAACTATGCTTTTAATCTTGCCTTAGGTTTTTATTCTTTGGTAGTCAGTCTAGAGTGTGTTGAGTTGATTGTGGTTGAGGATGTAATGGGGTCTCACGCTTGCCGACTGTGTTGATGGAGTAGTTTTTCTGTTTCTGTTGTAATAAAATTGGTTGTTATACCAAAAAAAATAAAGAAACTAAACATGTAAGAACATTATTATAGGCAAAAACTCTAACAAAAATTTTAAACCATTTTTTTATTAATTGGGAGATGAGAGAGAAACCAAGGTCACAAGGTCTATTTTTATTTGATCACCTAAATTCAGAAGAAATGTTTTTTTTATAATGTCCTAAATAAAATACGTATTTTTTTTTTATTCTATAATTTTAATACCTAAATAATATTAAAATTATCTTAAAAACCTATCGATAATGATGGTCTAATAGCATCTCCAATAGTGTCTCTTGTACTAAAATTCTAAACAATATAATAAATAAAAATATTAAAAAGTAAGTGAGAGAAGAAAATTTTGAAAGAAAAAAAGAGAAATGATTTCTCTATTTTTTTTAGAAAATAACCTTTTATAAAGACTTATTTAAATGTCACTGTTCTATTGGTTCAATTTTTTTTAAAAAAAAAATTTAGTTAGATAATTAAATTACAAATAATAATATAAATTTTTTTTGAACATTTTATTAGTTTCTATATCATTGGAGATGGTCTAAATTTCTTTGATTATTATTTTTAGTTATTTTCATTTTCAATTATTTAATAATATGGAATCATTACGTTTTGAGAAAAGAGAAACGTTCCCCTAGTTACTTTTTTTTTTCTTTTATCTTTGTACAGTTCTGTAAGAATTGATGGTTCTAATCTCTTGTTATAAAACCAGAAAATGAAAGCAATAAAATGGCAGATTGAATTTGCCCGAAAAACAGAATGTCAACAGGAGTAAACTGACAGTTGAAAATATTTGGTGGCATATTCTTCAGCAGAATGGTTCTCTTGTTTGAGATTGTGCAATCTCTAGAACATAATATGACCATATGTATACGGGAGGAACCTCTAATGCATCTGTGACTTCAATTTATCCCACAACATGATTTTCGGTTTAGCTAACCTTGCTCTCGCAATTTTCAACCACGACCAGTACGACCACCAAAAGACGGCTCGGTTAGGGAATTACATTACGAAAACAGTTAGCGTTTTGTGTCTTAGTGGAGCGATATGATTTTCGTCATGTTCAGAGATAATATCGTCTCCCGGCTCTTTAACGGTGTTGTGTTGCGGAGGAGGCAGCCTGTTGATTCAAGAAAACAATCGCTAATTTTCTCAATGGAAAGAGAAAAGAAAACCGAATGTGTTTAAAAAAGAAAAATCAGATGATTATAAGAAAAATAAAATCTAGCAAATCAAAACTAATATCTAAAAGGGAATAGAAAAGTGTGAAGTTGCCGCAGAAAAAGTTGACGCTCTTGCATCAAAATCAAACCCCAAGAGTTTTTTTAAACCATTGGCACTCGAGCCAAGAGACTTCCACGTGTTTTTAAACAAGCATTGTCGAGCCAAGGGACTTTTTTCACATGTTCCTTTGAATATAAAAATTGTTTTTTGCCACTAGTTACCGATGCCACCATGCCACTAAGTTATTACCACTTGCAAAATAGTCGGTCTGGCGTCTACTTTCTTTTATAGAAGTTAATTTTTATCAAACAAAAAAATAACCCAAAGAGGAAATGAAATTAGGTCTAAAACTTTAACTCCGCAGCTCGAGAAACACTATCCCTCTATAAATAGCTACCTACTGCTTCTCTCAGTCCCACCACACTACGCAACCATGAAATCTTTAACCCTCGCTCTCTTCATATTTTCCACCGTTATCTTTCATTGTTGTTTACGTTCGACAGGAGCTGCCTCATGTCATACTGATGATGAGGCGGGTCTTCTAGCATTCAAATCCGGTATAACTCAAGACC
>OVBI01003798.1:0-10489 GCA_900406495.1 Sisymbrium altissimum | reverse complement strand
CATTTAGTACCAAATTCCACGTAAGGCAGTTTTAGACGAAAGTATGGTTTTGTTGCGAAATAGCCCTCACCTTAGCCAAACGGATGATAACTGCTGCTTCTGAACTCCGGTTGCTAAAACGGACACTAAATCTGAAATCAGCGCGGAAAATCGAGTGAGAACAGCTTTCGAACGGCGAAAACGGATATCCGGTCAAAAAGTCGAAGTCCACGGTCTAAGTCTAAGTCAATGGTCAAACCGGTCAACCCAGTCAAACCAAACCTAACCCGGACCGGACCTAGACCCCAAAACCATAACCGACTAACCTAAACTTAACCTAAACTAAACTAGACTAAACTAAACCGAATAAATCTAGATACTTACTAATTCCGACAAGAATGGAAAGAGAAGGGAACGATAAACTTACTAAAAGGCTCGGAGGAATTTACTGGAAACTCGCCCGGAAGCTCGCCTGAAATTTGCCAAGACTCGCCAGAAAAATTCACTAGAAAAAATTCACCGGTGGTTGGTCGTCGGATAATTCAACAATAACTAACCACTGGGCAAAGCACTGGTTTGACTTGGTGGAGAAAAAGAGAAGAGATAGGGCTCCTTATATAGGGGAGGAAGGGAGAGCTGAAACCTAAAAGTTTCCAATGTGGGAGATTTTAAAATAGGATTTGGGCTTTTTATTTTTACTGGGCTGAAATTGATCCAAAACAATAATTAAAAAGACATGGGCTGAGTTAGGGAATTTGGGTCGTTACAATATACCTCTCAGATGTTAAGGTAGGATATACCTAACATTTTTCTATATAGCGCGCTTTTATGTATGTCCGTGCACAGACGTTACTGAACATCTCATTCATATAGAAGGTTGGGTCGGTGATAAGTTTCCATTGGGGCCAGCAATGGTCGCAAATGACTTTAGTTAAACCGGTTTCATTTCTTTCGTAGGTTTGTATGCTGGATCGCAGATATCAGGAATAATATCGACGTGTCTACTCTAGTTTCCGAGAACTGATCCAAGAATTTCGTATTAAGATGATCGTCACTGGGAATCAAGATTTCGGAAATCCTCTATTATTAGGAGTTCGGAACTTTGTTTTGAGGCTAAGAATTTTTCAGCTTTTTCAAGCCTTTTGGGTTCGGAATTTTTGTATAAATTCGAGACTTCTTTTAAGCTCGGAACTCTTTGTGCACAGAATTCGGAACTCGTTGTCTCCTTTAGACCGAAACATCAAAGTTTTCGATTTTTCGGATTCTCGGAACTGTCTATGATAGCGTGAATGGTGATGAGTGTGTATACAGTCCCACTCCCCCTTTTTTTGTTTTGGAGGGACAACTGTACATTTCCGAAGATTGGTTGCCTACGTACCTCTTTCGAGGATCAAGCCGTCTCGTAGTTCAGTTGATGTTGGATACGGTTTTTTTTTTTTTCTGTTTTGAGTTGGGATGGAGACTAGGTCTCCATGTTCTGAGTGTGGGATGGCTCGGATGCATTTGGATGCCTCGGAGCGAGTTGTGGAAGTGTCGGCCTCCTGGATTGATGGTGTCCCCTCATTGGAAACTTCTTTCGGAGTTTCTTTTGCAGGAGTTTGTCTGGCTGATTTTGTCTTGGTCCGTTTGGGAGGCGCCTGGTTGCTGATTTGAAGCTTCCGGAGTTTGTGTTCTGCTAAGAAACAAACTCGGGATTCCTTTTGATTCCCCCAAACGGTTTTTACGCCTGTTTTGGTTGGAAACTTTAGACACAAATGATAAGTGGAGGGGATAGCTCGCATTGAGTTAATTCAAGGGATCCCCATGATGACATTGTAGATGGCTAGATGGTCAGCTACTACAAAGTTGACGACTTTGGTAACCCCTCCTGCCTGGACAGGGAGTCGGATGTTGCCCATTTACCCGTAAATCCTGTTAGAGATTTAGGAATGGGCTCAACCTTGGAGAACTCGATGTTCATTCTTCGGAGAGTTTCTCGGAGGATGACATCGACGGAACTCCCAGTGTCGACTAGGATCCTGGCAACATCAATATCGCTTATCACCAGCTGGATAACGAGTGGATCGTTATGCGGGTGCTGGATCTCGGCGGCATCCTCTTCCTCGAAAGTGATCTGGAAATCGTCACGAGGTGCTGGTTTTGGCCAATTGGTGCTGGTTTCTGCCTGACGCTGATACGCTTTGATGGCCGAGATGGTATCAGGACAGTACTGTGATCCACCCATGATCATATGAACCTTTTGCCGGTTGTTTGGTCCAGCGGATTTCTCGGCTTTTCTTATGGGTTTAGGATTTTCCGAGTTAGGCCTTTCTGGGGATTCAGTGGGTTGTTCTTCAGCGGTTTCTTCTTCCTACTCGCTTCTCTGATGGGTTTCCATCACGAGAAATTTGACGATATCACCAAGTTCTCCAGCTAGGAGCTTTTCTATTAGCTTTGATCCAAGGGTTAGGCAATTCAGGGTTGAAAATGGCCGTGTGCCTTGTGGTGATTGCAGTAGGCGTTTTCGTCGTATGTGGAGTTATTGCGAATCCAGGTATTCGGATTCATTCCTCACCCGGCTCCTGACTGCGGTCTGGGCGATCCACCAGGGGATGGCCTTGTTCATACCTGATAATTGTGAGACCCTCCTTTGGCTCGAAGTTGACATACTTCTTCCCAGCTGAAGTGTTGGGAGTTGAAGATGTTCTCTTACTCTGAGGCTTAGGTCAGAGCTTACGTTCGTTCGTTTGGATATCCTCCTCGAGCTTGATGAAACATGAGGCTCGATGGAGAGCATCTTGGATGGTTGGTGGCGTATTGAGCATCATTTCCTCCCGGAAACGTATGTCATACCAAAACGATCTCTTAAGCGCCTCGAGGGAAGCTCTGTCGCTGACTCCATCGATCTTTGAGACTACGGCCTTGAATTGCTCAATGAAGTTCTTGAGGGATTCATTCTGGCCTTAAGTAATTGTCCAAAGGTCAGCATCCAAAGTTTACTGGTTTATTAACATGGAGTATTGCTTGAGGAAAGCCTTCGAGAGCTGTGAGAAACCGTCGATGGAGTTCCTCTCGAGTTTTGAGAACCATTCTAGGGCGTCACCCTTGAGGTTTTCGACGAATAAGAGGCAGTATCCTCCGTCCTCTTCGTCCTTTTTGAATCTTGCGTGTCCCATGGCTATCCGAAAGGATGCTAAGTGAGCTTTGGGATCAGTAATTCTGTCATAGGGTCGGATTTTCACTTTTTCGGGATCGGATAGTTTCGCGGTGGTGATATGATCCGTGAATGCCGTCTTCTGAGACTCTCCGAGGACACTGTCAATCTCAAGCGCAGCGCCTGTGGCGCGATGGACTTGAGACTTGACCATCCTCATCTCGTCGGCTGCTTGGTCCAGCCTTTTCTGCAATTCATTGATCTCGCTTTTCCTGGTTGCTTGTCGAATATCGTTTTCTTGCTCATGCAAGATAGCAAGCTCTTTTTCGATCAGATCGTTCTCATGATCTGAGAGGTTCTCCTCGCCCTTGGCTTGATCACCATTAGGTTTATCATCCGGAGAGGGATTTTCCTCAGTGCGTGTTGCATCGGTAAGGATGGCTGTCGCGGTTGTGTTCCCAGATCGTCGGAACGGGGGTGGACTCGTAGGGTTGATCCTACGCGTTGACAGAGTTTTTCCCTGTTGCGACGCGGATCTTTCCTCAGAGAGCCATGACCTACCAGGGTTGCGAAGTCGAGACGTGTCACTCGAGGATGGATTCTGGACTCAGCTTCCTTTCGGAGGTTTTCCATTGGTTGATTGAGAGAATCGTTGAGCTTTGCCTGCTCCTCGTTCTTCTTCAGTAAGTCTTCGAGAGAGGATCGAAGTTGTGCAATCAGGGTTGCCGTATCCTCCTCTCGGTTTCCTGCTCCGGACGAAGTTAGATCCGTCGGGATTTCTCTTTCTGCTGCCATGAGGTTCGATCTAGGGTTTTCGTTTCCGAGAGTAAAGATTTCTCGCTACCCCCTCCTTATAGCGCCAAACTATGGGAACCGAAATTCACCCTAATGTATTTGTGATAAGTTGTTAATGTGAGGAACCGAGAATCGTAAGAGAGAAAACGAAAATAAGAGAAATATCGAGAGAAAGGAAACTAGGGCAATAACGAGAGAGAAAACAAGAAATCGAAAAGAGAATATTGCTGATTTTATTGGTAGATGCGGTGTTCAAGATATGAAAGATTGTATTACAAGAGTAAAAATCGATCTACATTTATACTTGACAACTTTGAGTCCTACGCAGCCAAAGTCTCGATGTGGGACTTGCGTCTTTTCCTTTTTCCCACCGTCTTTCCATTAATTCTCCCAGAATCTTAAAGAATCTTCGGTAGGTCGGTCTAGGCTTTAGGTCGGTCTCTTTCCAGCTTGGCCCAACTTTCATCCTTCATTTTCCAGTTTAGCGGTTTCCCCAGTTTATTGAAACTTTTACGAAAACATCGATAAGTTCGCGGAAAGTTCCCGAAGACGAAGAACGAAGCAAGATTGGACATGGTGCATGATGTTGTCCAGCTCGGCATTCCTTGGTGAAGGAAAATGCCAAGCTGGTCATACCTCCCCCCACTGTGCATCCAGCTCAGTATTTGGTACTGAGAAAGGCCCTCCGACGGCTCGCTGAATGCGCTCAGCTTGGAATTTTAGAAGGAGGAAGTCAGCTCGGCATTTTCTCCTCTCTAAAATGCCAGCTCAGAACTACCCAGCTCGGCATCTTGGAAGGAGAAGATGGCAAGCTTTCCCGTTCGTCGCTGTCCAGTTAGCCGTTTTGGTACCAATAGGACAGAAGTAGGCATCCAGCTCAGCATTTTCTGGGAGACAACCAACTCAGCATTTTGTACTGACTAAAATGCCGAGCTGGACACCCTCAATGCTGAGCTGGACACCCTCAATGCCGAGCTGACAGCATGCTACTCGAAAATCGTGACTTTATCGGTTTTCGGTCAAACCGATCAGAAAATAGAACGATCAGCTGGACATTCAGGAGAATATCATCCAACTCGGCATTTCTGGCTGGACTGACAGAATGCCGAGCTGGTCAGCTCATCCTAAAATGCCGAACTGACAGCATTCTTATAGAATAATTGCAACTTTTATCGGTTTTTTGGCCAAACCGATCAGAAAACAGAACGATCAGCTGGACATTCAGGAGAATATCATCCAGATCGATATTTCTGGCTAGACAGAATGCCGAGCTGGTCAGCTCATCCTAAAATGCCGAGCTGACAGCGTCCTATTTAAACATTTTAGTCGTTAATTCCGGAAGTGCGGTTTTGACCCCAACACTCACGAAACAGACTTTTGCAAATACAAGATGATGCTGGGAGAGTTTTTTGTGGTAACTCTGAGATTGGGAAACATGCAGAAGAATTATTCTCCCAAATTTATGCCTCTAACAGAACTCCTCTGCAAGGAAACATCTTCTCAGAATTTACCCCCTCGGTAATTACTGAGTTGAATGCCTTGCTCACAGCTGATATTACAGATGGTGAGCTGAAATGTGCCCTGGATTTTATAGGTGCGGATATGGCTCCTGGTCACAATGGTCTTACAGCTTGCTTCTACCAACAATGTTAGGATATCATACGCTCTGATGTTTGTACAGAAGTTAAGCTTTTCTTCTCATCTGCCAATATGAAACGAGAAAGAAACCACACTAACATTTGTATGATACCAAATATTGATACACCAACAACTCTCTCGGAATACCACCCAATATGTTTGTGTAATATTCTTTATAAAATCATCTCGAAGATACTTGTGGGCCATCTGAAAACATATCTCCAAAGATTGTCTTAGAATCTCAAGCGACTTTCATTCCAAGGAGAATGATTACAGAAAATGTGTTGATTGCTCATGAATGCATGCACTCTATTAAATCAAGAAATCAGGTCTTGCAAACATATATGGCAGTCAAGACTGATATTACAAAAACTTATGATCGCATTAAATGGAGTTTTTTAGAATCTTCGCTTAGAGCTTTTGGTTTTAATGAACAATGGACTAAGTGAATCATGGCTACGGTCACTACTGTTGAGTATTTGGTTCTAATCAATGGAAACCCACATGGTAGAACAAAACCGCATAGAGGATTAGACAAGGCGATCCATTATCACCCTACTTGTATATCCTGTGCGCTGATGTGCTCTGTAATATGATTGATACTCACACAAGAAAAGGGCTGTTACAAGGAATTAAAATAGGAAATGGAGTCCTTGCAATAACTCATATGCTATTTGTGGGTGACTCGCTTTTCTTTTGCCAAGCCAGTAATAAAAATTGTTTGATACTAAAGAAAATCTTTAAGACTTATAAAGACTGGTGAAGACTTCTAACTAACGCAATTGGAATGGCGACACTATTAGACACATGAAACCTAAATATTGATCCCACATGTCAGAGATGCTGTGCAGCACCGGAAACTATAAATCATTTACTCTTTACTTGTCCAATATCATTTATGGCTTGGCGGCTTTCTCAACTTCCCTGGTTACCTTCACAAACACCAAATGACAGTTATGAATCTCAAATATCAAGTATTCTGGATCTACAAGACAATGCATGTCTCACTGGTCATTAAAAATTAGCTCCTTTTTGAATAATGTGGCGGATATGGAAAACATAATGCAGTCTTCTCTTTCAAAAGCAAAGGGTTGATCCTCTTCATATAATTCAAACAGCTCGAGCGGATGTTACTGAATGGCTGGAAAATTAAATGGAATACGAAATCAACAACATCTAATGTCCCTCATGTTCCTCGTAGACAGACCTCTCAGCTTAAAAGAAGTCAATGGATCAGGTCCCCAGAACATTTTCTTAAATGCAAATTTGATGCGAGCTTTAACATAGTCACACACCAAACTTTTGCGGGATGGATAATACATACCAGTGATGGTTTTCCTATAGTTTGAGGGGGCGGCAAATATTGGAGTGCAGGGATCAGCACTGGAAGCAGAAGCAGCATCATTATTAGTCGCAATGCAACAAGTTCGGAGTGCCGGTTTTCAATGGGTTATCTTTAAAGGTGACAACAAGGTTCTCATTTATCTTCTCAATTATAATTCAGTTAACATTTATTTGGAAGACAAAAATTCAAGGAGTGCCACTTTTTACATACAAGAAGGACAAACAATGTTCCTACAGATCTTTTAGCTAAGTTTTGTCCCTTAGATAATCTTTTTTATACTTCAAAAATGTATCCACTTTGGTGGTGGCTATCAAATGCTTATTTTCAAATATTTTCAACTCTTTCTCATAAATAAATGAAATATCATTTTCGTCGAAAAAAAATATTAAAGATATTTCAAGAAATTAGTAAATATAAATATACTTTAATTTAATGATCATTATTCTCAATATAAAAATATTAGAAGGTCATTTATCCTGTAAAAATATAGTATAGTGTCTATTTACTAAATTGATTATATTTATTTTCATTAACAATATTATTCTTTTTATTTATTTTAATTCATATTTCTTTATTAACAAAATTTGTTATGAATCTCTACTAAACCTGATCATTTCCTATTCATTTGGTAAGAAAATCAAATAGTATATTTCATATAAAATTTAAATTCACCATAAAAAAAACTATTAATTATTAATATTTTTTTTAAACCAGTTTTTTCTTTTTAATTTTGGATTTGTAAAATAAATAAAAAAATGAAATTACAAAATTTATATTTGTTTCAATAAAAAGAAAAGGATATATGTACTTTTATTTGTGTATCTTCTATATATTTAAAGAGAATTTTTTGAAAGTATTTTTGCTGTGGTGTCATGTTCAAGTTTTTTTCAGATTTTTTATTTTTTTCATTTATTTATTCATTATTTCTATTGCGAAATATTATTGCTTTTAAAAAAACTAAATAATAAGTATTTTGCAAAATCTTTTTCAATTTAAAATTTAACTATATTAATTTTTTGAAAAGTAATTAGTAAACAGTTAAATATAAAATATTTTAATGAAATACAATTAAAATTCCATTAGTACGGAAATATTGTAATTAATATTAAAGATATTTCAATAATTTATTAAATAGAATATAGATATACTTTACCTTAATAATAATTATTCCCAATATAAAAGTATTTTAAAGTGATTTATCCTGTAAAACTATAGTATAGTGTTTATTTACGAAATTTAATTATATTTATTTTCATTCATAATATTATTCTTTTTATTGATTTTAATTCATATTTATTTATTAAAAAAAATTTGTTATGAATCCAGTTTTCTAAAACCAGTTCTCTCTTTTTAATTTTGGATTTATAAAATAAATAAAAAACGAAATTACAAATTATTGGTTTTGATAAAAAGAAAAATATATCTGTGTTTTTGTTTGTGTATGCAACTTGATAGAATGCGTCGCATAGTTGAGCCGTAAGAAAGAGGTGACACGTCAGTGGGCCAAATGTCGACAACAACCGCTTCATCGGTACACCTTTCCGCCACAGAGACGCAACTTGCCGTTCTCAGCCGCTTATTAATCCGTAATACCAACAGTCAACGCCTAATCCAATAAACAAAACACTAAAAATCAAACAATAATGTAGGTTAAAATAGTAAAATTGAAAAGAGAGGGGTTTTGGCTTATGTCGGCTATTAATTAAAAGATAATGGAGAAGAAAAGAGTGGCGGCGAAGCCACACATAAGGCATATCTTAGCCGCCTAACCTGACACTCATTATCTTTTATTGTTTTTTTATTTGCTTATATATTCGAACAGACGTGACTCTTATGGTTAATTTAGGGTTGATGGAGGTTGAATTCAAGCGAAAGCTAGACTTTCCGATGGAGAAACAAGGACAGGTCATCAACGAGAAGCGGAAGTGGAATCACATGAGCCCTAAGGAGATGCGGTATAAAGGGGTAAGGATGAGGAAGTGGGGGAAATGGGTGGCTGAGATAAGAGAGCCCAACAAGCGATCACGGATCTGGCTTGGTTCCTACAAAACCGCAGTTGCTGCGGCACGGGCTTACGACACAGCGGCGTTTTACCTACGTGGTCCTTTGGCGAGGCTAAATTTTCCCGAACAGATCTTACGGGACAGAAACGCCGTTGCCGGTGTAGGTGGAGACATGTCTGCGACGTTTATAAGGCAGAAGGCAGCGGAGGTGGGAGCTAGAGTAGACGCGGAGCTTTGGTCGGAGAGTTCTATATCAGTAGACAAACAAGACATGAATAAGTTGCCCGAGGATGGGAGACTCTGATAGGTAAAATGAAATTGTAACTTATAGTTGGTAGTTTAGAGGTTGGGTATGTACGGAGACGGTAAAAACAGAGGTTCTGAAATTTTTCTTCATGACTTAGGTGTGGAAATATAATGTTTTTACAAATGTTGTCACTGCTTAATAATGGATTCATGGTTTCTCCATTTGCTACCTTGGCTTAAATTATGGAAATACTAGGTGATTATCCGGGTTTCTTTCTATTATCTTTTTGTAGTTTAAATTGGCATAATATATTTAGTTTGATAGTATCTTGTGAAACAAACGAAGATAGAGTGTGAGATGGAACATTGTTTTTTGGTTCAAACGGGGAATCCCAAAATACAAAACCTTTACCTGGTTGTTTGTTCTTAATTGGGGCCCTACCCGCGACAGATTAATCTCTTGGGGCATTCAGACAGACCCAGCGTGTAGTGTTCTCTGCAATCAGTCCCCCGAATCTAATTCATCTACAAAATTGAAATTGTAAACAAAACCAGAAACGGAACCTTCACTTTATAAGATTATATCCAAGTTTTATATCATCTACCAAACCAACAATAATAATCCAGGATAGAATGAAATAAGATTGTTTGAACTGTATCATATCACATCTTCTAATCCAAAATAATATAAACATGTTATAATAATAATAACGATAATTTATTATATCGATAAATTTCAATAAGAAGAAAATTTCATACCCGTAGAATTTTGGGATACCGAAATATAGAAGAAGAGAGGCGAGAGAGAAATCTCTAACTCGTATTTGTTTTGATTTCAAAAGATGAAGAATAAAAAAATTGAACTACAAATGAACGTAAACGTTCGTTTATATAGAAGTGAAAAAGTGAAAGTTACTGTGCATGCATAGTGACAGTGGGATCCACCAATTATCTTTTCGTATAAACTTGTATTTCACTTTCCTCCTTTGCTGACTTTTGTAACACTCCCCCTTGGACACCATTGTCACTATTATCTTTGGCGCCTTTTGTTGCCTCGTTAAAAACCTTTATATGAAAACCCAGTGGGAAAAACCATAGTAAGATAAAAAGAGTACAACTGCGTAAGCTCCCCTTTGAATAAGGTCATCTCATAGATCTTGTTGGTGACGCATTCCAATGTTATAGACATGCTTCCTGAATGTANATTTCGTGAAAAGATCAGCTGCATTGTCGCATGATTGAACATACCTCACTTCAAGCTCTTTATTCTTCTCGAGTTCTTGAATGTATGTGAATAGTTTTGGAGGTATATGCTTAGTTCTGTCACTCTTGATATATCCTTCCTTCGTT
>OVBI01003797.1:0-10497 GCA_900406495.1 Sisymbrium altissimum | reverse complement strand
GTTGTTATATTTATTAACCAAAAATTAAACTTACATGACAAAAGAAAGACCGAAAGAGTAACAAACAAAATACAAGTTTTCATTTTTTTTTTTTTTGTGGACAAACAAAAATCTAATTTAGTTTTATTGCTATTACTTTATGGCTTTGTAGTAAAATTTCTAGAGTTAGATACTGAAATATTTATATATGTTTTAACCTATGTTACAAAAAAAACAAATTTATTAATATGCAGTTCCATAATAAATAAACATAACAGAAACTGATCACTAAAATATAGTAATTTTCATAAATTTAAAATAACTAGATAAATGTATAATAAATAATTGTTATCAATCTATTGTCCAGAATAAAAAAAAAACTTACTAAACTATCTTTCTTTTTAATTAAAAAATAAATAATTATAAGATGTAAAATTGACTCGTATATAATGTAAAATATATTTGATATATCATTGTGATAAGCTATTGTTAAAGATAAACTCATGTTGGTTCTATAATGTTTAGGAATTAAATATCTTGCACTTAATTTAAAATTTTAAATCGATTAGAAAATTAACTAAAATTTAATCTGATCCACAACTCTTATATTGATCTACAAAAACCTAAGAGTCTTATTCAAATTTTTTTTCTTCAGAATCCTACACGCTTAATATGGATATCAAATTCGTTCAACAAATGGAATGCTATTTTGAAAGATTTGTTTATTTTTTATATTTTTTTACTACCAGACGGTATGGTACTAAAAGCTTCGTATCGGTAGTCTATCATAAATATTTAAGAGCTCACATCAACTTATTTTTGAAGTCTTCTGAATAAAAAGATTGGATAAATAGGTACGTCACAAACTAGTAGTATAGAAATAATTATTTTGTTTTCTAAATGAAAATTGAGAAACGTATTTTCTTGTGGAAATAGAGTTTGACACATATAGAATAGTTATCACTTCAATAATTGAATTAGAATAAATGAGAACAATTATTAATACAACTATAATACTTCAATATATTCCTTTTTAGATGTACACAAAAAAACGAAAGCATGTTAACAATGAAATCTAAATTTTAGATGGAGCTACTTAAAAATTTTCTTCAATTGGAACTACAAATTTCTGTAGCTTTTGTCAAAATATTGTGGTTTTAATAGGCTGATTAAATATTCACAAAATCGATAGTCCGTACATACATATAACTTATGGAAAATTAGCGTGTCAAATAATATAAACTAAAACAGAAAATTACCAATTGCTTGAAAAAATTGATTTCTAAATTCCTTTTATATATATATTTCATAGAAAATATAACATTTAGCTGATATAGCAACGATAATCACAGTAACATGCGAAATTGCGACAATTTAGTATATATCGCTTTTTTCTCATACAATGATGTGCGCATTCATGACAAAAACCAACTGGATTGGTAGCGGCCGAGTGTCAAATATGTTCATCATGAGTTAGGTGATGCTTTATTTGATACTCAATTTCAGGACTCGCTGCTGGATTTAGAGAATAAGTATCATCTTCAAAAATATATTTTTCCGTAGATACACCTATAAAATATCCAAAATAAAATTGGATCAATTAGATTAATAATCTAATTATTAAATACTATAACCAAAAATTAAACTTACATGACAAAAGAAAGACCAAAAGAGTAACAAACAAAATACAAGTTTTCATTTTTTTTTTGTGTGGACAAAAATATTTAAAACTAATTTAGTTTTATTGCTATTACTTTATGCTTTGTAGTAAAAATTTTAGAGTTAGATACTGAAATATTTATATATGTTTTAACCTATGTTACAAAACAAACAAATTTATTAATACGCGGTTTCATAATAGATAAACTTAACAGAAACTGATCACTAAAATGTTGTAAATATAACTAGATAAATGTATAATAAATAATGGTTATCTATTTATTGTCCAGGATAAAAAAAATCTTACTAAACTTTCCTTCATTTTAATTAAAAAATAAATAATTATAAGAAGTAAAAATAACTCATATATAATGTAAAATATATTTGATATACCATTGCAATAAGTTATGGTTAAAGATAAACTCATGTTGGTTCTATAATGTTTAAGAATTAAATATCCTGCACTTAATTTAAAATTTTCAATTGATTAGAAAATTAACTAATATTTAATCTGATCCACAACTCATATATTGATCTACAAAAACCTAAGAGTCCTATTCGATTTTATTTTCTTCTGAATCCTACACTCTTAATGGGGATATCAAATTCGTTCAACAAATCGAATGCTATTTTGAAAGATTTGTTTATTTTTTACATTTTTTACTACCCCGATGGTACTAAAATCTTAGTCTATCATAAATATTTAAGAGCTCACATCAACTTATTTTTGAAGTCTTCTGAAAATAATGAATGGATAAATATGTACCTCACAAGCTACTATTATAGAAATAATTATTTTGTATTCTAAATAAAAATTGAGAAACGTATTTTATTGTGGAAATAAAGTTTGACACATATAGAGTAGTTAATACGCGGTTTCATAATAAATAAACATAACAGAAACTGATCACTAAAATATAGTAGTTTTCATAAATTTAATATGAGTAGATAAATGTATAACAAATAATGGTTATCAATTTATTGTCCAGAATAAAAAATAATCTTTAAACTTTCCTTTTTTTAATTAAAAATAAATAATTATAAGATGTAAAAATGACTCGTATATAATGTAAAATATATTTGATATACCATTACGATAAGTTATTGTTAAAAATAAACTCATTTTTGGTTTTATAATATTAAGGAATTCAAATATCTTGCACTGAATTTTAAAATTTTAAATCGATTAGAAAATTAACTAAAATTTAATCTGATCCACAACTCTTATATTGATCTACAAAAACCTAAGATTCCTATTCAAATTTTTTTCTTCTGAATCTTATACTCTTAATGTGGATATCAAATTCGTTCAACCAATTGAATGCTATTTTGAAAGAGATTTGTTTATTTTTTACATTTTTTTACTACCCCGACTGTACTAAAAGCTTAGTATCAGTAGTCTATCATAAATATTTAAGAGCTCACATGAACTTATTTTAAAAGTCTTCTGAAAATAATGAATGGATAAATAGGTACGTCACAAGCTAGTATTATAGAAATAATTATTTTGTATTCTAAATGAAAATTGGGAAACACATTTTCTTGTGGACATAGAGTTTGACACATATAGAGTAGTTATCACATCAAAACTTGAATTAGAATAAATCAGAATAATTGTTAATACAACTACAATATTTCATTATGTTCCTTTCTAGATATACAAAAAAAAATGAAAGCATGTTAACAATGTAATCTAAATTTTAAGTGGAGCTACTTAAATTTTTTTTTCAATCATAACTACAAATTTCCGTAGCTTTTGTAAAACTATTGTGGTTCAATAGGCTGATTACATATTCACAAAATCAATGGTCCGTGCATACATATAATTTATGGAAAATTAGCGTGTCAAATAATATAAACTAAAACATAAAAACTACCAATTGCTTGAAAAAATTGATTTCTAAATTCCTTTTATATATATATTTCATAGAAAATATAACATTTAGCTGATATAGCAATGATAATCACAGTAACATGCGAAATTGCGACAATTTAGTATATATCGCTTTTTTCTCATACAATGATGTGCGCATTGATGACAAAAACCAACTAGGTCAATAGCGGTGATAATGCGGTGTTTTACCAACCACTTAGATCAAATCCCACTCTTTAACCGTTTATAGTATAGTGGGGGTTAGCGAACCAACCTGAGGGTTGGATTCACAATCAGTCCAAGATAAAGCCACCAAAAGGCTCACCAATAACAGCTTAGAGATTTGAATAATAATCTTGTGTCACTCAAGATTAAGGATGCAAAGAAATAAAAGCAAGAGTGCAATTGCAAAGAACTAAAGAGTGAGAGCTGGTTAGATAGGTTTTTAAAGCGATAATTAAGTGGTGGTTCAGTTAGCACAAGATAATAGCAGCTAGAGTGGAGATTAATATTAAAGACAAGAGCTTTGGTGGATTTTATAGATGCAAAAATAACAAAGAAGTAAATAAGACTAAATTAAACTTGCATTAAGTAAATGAGTTCAAGCTCTGATGAGCAATATTTAAAAGCAAACAAGAAGAGAAAAGAAGAACAATTATTTCTCTTAATGTTGGTGGCGCAAAGGCCTTAAAAAGAAACCAAACAAGAGTAAATAAAGATAGGTTTTTTTTAGAGGCGATGGAATGTAATAATTTTGTTCGTGTCTCCTTTGAGGATGTAGGGTTGCCTTTATAGGGGACAGAAAGGGTGAAAACCCTACAATCCTCGAGACCACTGAGGCAGGGATGAGCTCGCTTTTTGTCTTCTTGCGTGAGCTCGAAGCGCGCTTCACTATCTGTACGGCTAGGGAAACATCAAGGGGAGCTTGTGGCTGAGCAGGGGACAGCCTCAATTGTTGGCGCGTGAAGGGGCAGGAGACATCACTGGTGTTGTTCTGCTACATGGCCCTTTGAAAGGTGCATTCCCCAAGTTAGATCTTTGGCCGTCTGTTCTTGTGCAAACTTGGGGCGTACTGCATCGGGGTAAACTTGATGTTCCTTCCTTGTTGCACTTCTTCTTTTGTTTGATGGCTTTGGCTATCTTGATTTGGTCGCCATGGTCCTTAAGTCTTATTTTATCCTGGAAAAATACCCAAATATGCAAGAAAATGTAAGATCCTAGTCTAATGCATTCCTATGACTAAATGCAATGCTATCCAAATGAAAAATCGAGAAACAAGGGTCTAATCCTATATGAAAATGCCATGATCGTTAGCTAAAATGCAAGAGTATCAACACCCTCAAACTTAGCCTTTTGCTTGTCCTCAAGCAAACTAACCAACCTAGAGATGAAGAACCTATGACAACTTGCAATCGGAGTTCAAAATGCAATCCAAAAGAAGTTAACCCGATGTCTTTACTAAAGGTTCTAGAGTGTAAGTGAGTATTTCGCTTACTCCAAGGTACTTTAGCAACTAGTCATCATGCCACCCAATGGGACTCGACTCTGGATTCTGCAAATCACATTCTTTTTCCCTCTTTTACATTCATTAGTATTAAAAGCGTGAATCACTCCTCAAGTCATCGACCAGACTCATTTGGTTCAAAAGGGTTTAGGCTGGAAAGTGAGCCATAATGGAGCTTGCTACATAGGAGTTTAGTGCTTCTAGACAGGGTTCTCTCTGGAAATATGGATTTTCCTAGTGCAAAATGCTAAAGGTAAAAACCAATTGATTCATGCAAGGATGGAACTACATCTACCCATTCACCCAATCGGCTTTATATGTTAGCTCTTGCTTGGTGCTTTCTTCTTGACTTCGGGGTTGATTTCTTCTTGGCCCGAGTGCGCCTTCTCGACGAGGTTTTCTTTGTTTTCACCTTGTCGTGGTGATGGCCTGATGTAAGTGTTGTTTAGATGGCATTCTTTTCCGATTTTAACTGCCTCCCTGGGGCTCTCCTCCTTGTCTCATGTCTTCTTTGGTAAATTTTACCCTGTTTCAAGCAATTCCTTTATTGGATTGTTCCTAAATCATCTTATTGCCCAATCATTCCTATGCTATCCAAGGATTTCCTGAGCCTATGCTGACCAAGATGTGATCAACAATCTCATGCAGTCCTATCCTTGCCGGCCTAAACCTAACACGTTTTGCTAAGGAAAATCCTAAAAAGGCCTCACACGCTCTTACAAAAACAGTTATGGTTAGAAGACAAATGGTTTAGCTAGGGATTGGCAAAACTTCTTGGATCAAAGAGATTGGTGAAAATAAAGGTTGCGATCCAAGTGCAAGATATCCATGAAGTCTGGTGTCAAACGAGTGAAGTGATAATTCCAAATGCAATTTTAAGAGTTCAAGTTAAGTGAGGGAAAAGTTCAGCTTAATGCATTCAAACAAGGCCTAGATCTCAAGGGGTGATTTCAAAAAAGTGGTGCGGCCCTTGTTTGACTTAAACTCAGCATGCACTTAAAGGATCAAGAGTAATGGCATCGGTTTAAAAGCTTAAAGGTTGTTATCTACAAGAATTCTAATGTACAAATATATGCAATCATCCTAAACTAATGAAAATTTTGCCCTATCTTTTTTTTTTTTTTTGAACATGCAAACTGATCAGCTATCTAATGTAATGCCTTACTTCCCCAAACTTAAGTTCCACCATCTCTGATATAACTTAACTAAAAAGGGACTACCATGCAAATGCTTCCTAAAATGCGGACTACCTAATAATGCATATTTACAACAATGAGTGGGTATTGTTCAGGATGTACCTGAGTTGGAGGAACTGGGTTCTTCACTGGACGCTGGGGACGGTGGCTTCCTCATTCTGCTTTGCCCTGCCACATGAACGGAGGCTCTTGCTGGTGTGACAGCGGGCTCAGACCAATGTGGTCGCTGATATATCATGGTTTTGATGGTTTTTAGCCATGATATAAGTTGTATATATAGTTTTTTTAGTGTCTTTCGAGTCTTTTAGAGTGTTTTGCAGGTTTAGGTACGTTTAGAGCTTAATTGGATATATTGAATCATTTGGGAGCAATTGGACCTTAGTAGCATAAGAGATGAAGTCGGAGTCCATATTCAGGGTGAGTGTCAATCGACACCACTGCTGGGTGTCGATCGACACCCGATGCGACCACAAATTCTGACGTTTTTGACAAGTTTGCAGAAAAATGAAATTTATCCAGAAGTTTGCATTATTTGCAAATAAGTCCATTTTCAGATTTTAGACTATATTTAGGTTTTTCAGGTCATTGTTTAGACCTATCTTTATCTTATCATTATTCTTTGAGTATTCTAGAGAGAGCTTTTGGAGAGAAGAATTCAGACTCCTTCAGAGAAGATTCAGAACTCCTTTATTTCTTTCTGAATCTCTTTTATGCAATCTTATTCAACCATGTTTATTACTTTAATTTCCATGTCTGAGTAGTTTGCTAGTTAGGTTTAGGATTTCTCATTAGGGATTTCATGGATTGCTAAGTTGATTGGTTAATTAAAGATTCTGAACACTAGTTCTTCATCTAGGTTGTGGTTAATGCTTGATATGAACTGAAAGCTTAAATTAATGATTTTAGGTTGATTCTCGCAACGACAGTTGGTTAATTAGCTAGAAATAACCCTAGGTGAGCAAAATACCTATCTGCAAAGGAATTTGATTTAGGGATTTTGTGAACAGATTGAACATGATATTATTGCATGTTTATACTTTAGAACTCGCAAAAAAATTTGGTTTTCTAGGTTTTAGACATAGATAGTTTTCGCAGCGATGGCTAGTTTACTTTATCATTGTGTTTCAAGTTCTAGAACATTAGAAGAATGCTGATTGACTGATTTGCTTGCATTCCTGATTTCCTGAGAATACCCTGGACATGACGTTTTCTCTTATTATCTTACAAACCGATCTTACTGCATTCTATTTTATTTACAAACATTCTTGTTTAACTTAAGTCGATAACTAATAGTCTATTGTGTGAATCTTGAGTCTCTGTGGAATTCGATCCCTAAATACTTCAGCGATCTCTTTAGATTGGAGAGTAGCTCTAGGGTCAATTTGAGCAGATCAACTTTTGGCGCCGTTGCCGGGGATTAAGTGATTTCACCATTAGATTTGGTGTAGAATTTAGACTAGGCTTCATTTTTCACATTTACTTACTTAGTTCTTGCTATTTTTCTTGTTTTTCAGGTGTATGCTTAATCGCAGTACCATAAGCAATAAGGAAGCTCAGTTGTTGAACTACACAAATCAGGAACTGAGAGAGTTGGAATGAAAAAAATAGAAAGGCTAAGAAATCAGCTGAGATGCTAAAATTAGTCATGATGCCTGATGTTGTTGGAGTCTTACGAGACAAAGTAGGGAATAAGAGAAATGTGGATGGGTACCTGATTGATGATGAGGGAAATATCCTACCAGAAGAAGAGGCACCTCAGGGTGTTGAGCAAGCTGTAATTGCTGCTAATGCACCACCTGTTCGAGGGAGAACACTTGCTTATTACAACAGGCCTGATCAGTTCTATGCTAACAGGTCTACAATTCGTCCTCCTCCCTTCCAAAGGAATGACTTTGAGCTGAAACCTGCATAGTACACTCTTGTGGGTCAGCATCCTTTTCATGGTCTTCTGCATGAACATCCCATGGACCATCTTGAGAGGTTTGAGGATCTGTTGACAAGCATCAAGTTTAATGGAGTCTCTCAGGACTATCTTTTCTGTAAGCTGTTCCCATACTCTCTTGTTGGGGAGACAGCTTATTGGCTTAAGAACCTGGAGCCAGGATCTTTGACAACTTGGTGTGATACCAAAAATGCCTTCCTCAACAACTTCTTTGACGATGCAAGGTCTGAAGATTTGAGAATAAAAATCTCTACATTTTCTCAAGGACCTACAGAGGCATTTAGGACTTCTTGGACTAGATACAGATGCATTGATTGGAGATATCCGATGGCTTTGGATGCTGTAAGTGAAGGGAACTTCAACACTAGAAGTCCAGAAAAAGCTCATAGATTGATTGAGAACTTAATGTCTAGTAATAGCACCAAGAATGCTAATTCTGAGAGGAAGAAGATGGCTGAGAGTAATGGTGGGGTTCAAAGTGCTGAGTTGAAATCAAAGCTGGATTCTATCCACAATCTTATGGTGGGTAAGAAACAAGTCCATTTTGCTGCAGAAGTTGAGACCTTTGAACCAGAGGAAGAGAATGTGAACTACATCAATGGAATTGGGTTTCAAGGTCAGAGATTTTGGAACCAGCAAGGCTATGGTTCTTCCTATCAAAAGCATTTTCAGAACAACAAGATATAATCTATGTTAGAGCATGTTCTTGAAGGTCAGACAAAGATGACTGTGGACTTCAATGGGAAGATGGATGCTTTGTACACTGACCTGAATGGTAAGAATGAGTCTTTAAATGCTCATGTAAAGAAGTTGGATGTTCAGGTTGCTCAGGCTGCTGAATCTATTAGGAGGCAAAAAGGGACACTTCATGGACGGCCTGATATCTACCCAAGGCATCATGTCAATGCCGTCATGGTGGGAAGTGTTGAAAACTCGTGGAGATTGTAGAACTTGATGAAGATTTTTAGTCCGTAGAGCCAGTGCCGATCGCTACCCGCTATGGGTGTCGATCGTCACCCGTGAAAAATCCCGAGTTTTCGAGTTTTTATGGACGAAAATCAAGTCGGCTCGTCACTACGAATGAAGTTTCAATCGCCAAAACTGGTGTTGATCGTCACCCCCTTGAAATTCAGAAGTTTTCGAGTCCTGATGGGAAAAGGTCGACGAAACTCAAAACAAAATTCATGTGTTGCTCGACACCCGATGGAGGTGTCGATCGTCACCAGATCATCCCAAATCACCACCAACACCTGAGCAGAGGGTCCACAGACCTAAGATACCTTACCCGAAACCCAGAAAGTCCAAATATGAGATAGAGGAGGCCAGATGCAAGGCTATAATAGACAAGGTACTAATTGAGATGCATCTAGTTGATGCTGTCAAGTTCTCACCTCCACTCAAGAGGTATGTCAAGAGGATGGTTGCCAATATGTCCTGAGGAAGCAGCATTGCTTACAAAGGACATCAGTTCAATCCTTTTGAAAAAGACTGTTTCAAGGAAGGAGAAGAAGGTGAGAGTCTATGAACAGGTCAGTGCAATAATTCAAAGTAGAATACCAGAGAAGCTGCCTGATCCAGGGTATTTTGTGCTTGATTGTTCTATCTCCACAGGAAGATTCCCTCACTCACTTTGTGACCTTGGTTCCAGCATCAACCTTATGCCTCATTCTGTTGCTGTAAGACTTGGAATGACTGATTTCAAGCCTACAAGGATCCAAGTCATCCTTGCTGACAGGTCAAAGAGGATACCAGAAGGGGTATTAGAAGATGTTCCACTCAAGATTGCTAGCTGCACAATCTCTACAGACTTTGTGGTTTTGGAATATGGTGAAGAACCTTAGGATCTTTTTCTACTTGGGAGATCTTTCTTAGCTACAGCTGGTGCAATCATTGATGTCAGAGATGGACATATTGAGCTTGATTTGGGTGACAAGACCATGAGGTTTGACATGGATAAGCTGAGGAGAAAAGTTACCATAAATGGTCAAACCTTTTCTGTAGAGGTTGCCATGGATGAGGTCTCAGAAGCAGAGCATTCAGTTGACATTTCTGCTGGGTATGTCAAAGAATTGGAGGTTGTTGAGCAAGTGAATATACCGAGTGTTCAAGAGGCATTAGTTGAAACTTCCAAGAAAGCTGCTGGACTTGAAGATTGGAATGGAGATTGTCTTGTAAGGGCTAGACTTGAAAATGAAGGTTCAGACACATGCAAGTTACAAGAGGATGATGTCTTTGTGATGGAGGCAAAGATTGCAGAGCTGGATTGCAGAAAAAGTGCAAAGCCCCGAGGTACAGACTTGGTGCAGGTTGACACCACCCCTGGTGGCGATCGACACCCCCCCCC
>OVBI01003796.1:0-10497 GCA_900406495.1 Sisymbrium altissimum | reverse complement strand
AATAATACTAGATTTTAATAAGAATGTTAAAATTGATAAACCAATAACAATGGAATCTGAAAATTTTAAAAGTCATTAAAAATCCAAGTCCCACTAAAGCCCCCGTATTGTGTCGTAGATAAATTTGAAAGTGATGATAAATGTATTTATAATATGATAGTAGATTTATTTCTAAAATGACGATAAACTTATTGACAGTCGTAGACGTAATGGTAGATTTTTTATTGTATTTTTGTTTGTATATATTTGATTGTAATGCATCTTATGTATAACCTTAATATTAACAGGTAAATGTAATATATGATTGTAAAGCACATTAAGAAAGACAAAAAAAAACAGATCAATGTTATTGGGCTAATGTTGTTATCTGAATTAAAAATATTTAATACAAGATTAAATAGGCTTACCAATAAAAGATCAAATAATCTTAGTAGTAAAAGATCTAATGATCTTAGCAATAAAAAACCAAGATGACCAAACATCAAATGATTTTAATAACAAAAATTAAACACAATTAAAAGCATTAAATATTTATTTGTTAGAAAACTTGTAAAAAGTCTATAACCTTTCTACAAAAAATGAAAACAAACACAACTGAAATATAGTCATTAGCTAGTTATTCACCATGAATACATTTAAAATTTTCATTCTTCTTAAATCTAATTTAGTTAAGATTAAAATTGTTCAATAGTTGCAGATTTTTGTTAACTAAATAATTATTCAAAATTTTTAAATAATTTTTCTAATATAATTCAAATAATTAAAAATTTCTTTTTGAAAATTCTCATTTTAACTAAATGTAAACGTATCATTTTAAAAAAATATATAAATAAGTCTATCATTATGATCAAAGTTGACCATCACAAAAGTCTACCATCACTATAAATCTACTACCATAAATTCCAATAAGTCTACCAACTGTAGCATTTTTAGTAAAACTCCAAATATTGAATAAATCTATCTTTAAAAGAAATAAGTCTATCGTTGTCTTATTAATCTACCATAACTATAAACATATTTATCATAACATTCATACGTAAAAAAATCTATCGGCAAAGAAAATAAATCTATCATACACGTTTAAGTCTACCGTCAATAAATTAAATTTATCATCTCTACGTATAGAAATAAGTCTACCACCACTAAGAATAAATCTATAACTCCAAATTAAATCTACCGTCTCATAAAAAATAAATCTATCGTTCAGCTCAATAAGTCTGTCAATCGACCAATAAGTCTACCAATCCAAAACAAATCTATCATCATACCAAAATAAATCTACCGTTCCTAAATATGTCTACCATAACATAAAAATAAATCTATCACATTGAGTCTATCATAGACTTAATAAATCTACTGTAGACTTAATAAGTCTACCGACTGGAAACAAGTCTATCACCAAAAGAGTGGTAGACTTATTTCATTTTTCGTGGTTCTTTTTCCTACGTGGCAGAATTTATTAATGGTATTTTCGATATTACGGTTTTTGTCAACACATGCAAAAGGGGGTAAAATAAGTACAAAATATTATTTTAGTAATTTTCAAAGATTGGCATCATTCTAGTTTTTTTCTAACTTTTAAAGTTTATTTTAGCAATTCTCCCTAAAAATAGAAGTGGTCTTTTCATCTTTGCTCACACAGCAATTTTTGTGGACTGTCATCCACTAAAAATACAAAACCTCTTATTGTTCCCACTACACTTAGTCTCTACCTTTCTCTTTCCTTGCCCTTGTTGTCAGAACCTAATTTCTTGGCCGAATTGAATTTCCTTCACATATCATTAACCATCATCATACCAAAAAAACGGTTGCATTTTCACATCATTTTGACCTCAAGAGAGAGAGAGAGAAAAAAAAGAAGACTCACTTCTTCTTAGTTATTTCTGGACTAAACCCTCATCAAAAGCAAGACCAAGAATCCAACTCACATCAAAATCAAAATATCAAGACAAGCAGCTTCACGCACAGTTTCTCAGAACACAATCTCTCTCACACTTATCTGCTTCAATCGTTATTTCTATCTACACAAACCTCAAACTCTTGCACGAAGTGTTATTCTTTTCCACACGCTCGAGTCTCCTCCTATTCTCGCATGGAAATCAGTGATAAGATGCTTGGCATGGATTGTGATTGCAATGATTTAAAGCCGGATGTTTCACCTTACAGCCTTCTTCCGATTTTTTCTGAGTATGTGGTTAGGAAGGCGGTTGATATCTATGCAAAAAGTGTTTGGATCACCAGTTTGTAGCAGATCATCATATGTACCCGATTAAATAACCCAGTCTTCCTTCACAACCTTTGAACAAAGAGAAAGGTATGAGAATTATCATATCTTTGAATAATCACTGTATGAGCAATCAATTTATTACATGTTCCAAAGGCATAGCACTCAGAAACATGAATCGTATTTACCTGCAACAAATGCACATGAAAAATCTTGGAAAGTTATGACAAATGAGCTTTGCTCAAAGAATTAGAGAACATATATTTATGCGGTTACAGCCACTCTAATCCAAATAACCTATTTTCTTTTTTTACTGATTCAAACTGATAACCATTGTTGTGCTTGTAATGTCATATATTTCCAATTTTTCCTTTTGTTCGTGTTCAAAACCAAAGAGCGAGAGTGTTTATTTTTTTTTTATTAATTTTAATCACTTAGCTTCTTGGTAAGAGGAGAAGGAGAAAGCGCTCCAGGGGTTTTTCCGGCAAGCAAAGTTCAGACACGTGCTTGATCTGAGATCTTAACGTAATTGAAAATGTAAATTATATCCTACAGCTACTGAAACTACGAAAAGACTTGATCATATGCATCAACAATCAAAACTCATTTTCTAAGGGGAAACCCCAAAATTCATGTTTATCACTGTTATCTATATTCGAATTCGTAGGGAAAATTTGTCTTATATGAATGGAGATATCAGTTGAGATAGATGACTTTTGAATGGTAGAATTAAAAATCCATCTTCCATCTCTGCTCTCAAACAGTCAAATCGCAAACAAGCACGCAAAAACATATCAGAATGGTATGAAAGCATGGATCATGGAAGATTACATTAGCGCTCAAACATGTATTTAGAAAGCTATTAAAATTTAAAAGATTGTAGAGGTTGTAAGCAGTAACTTCTTCACCAAGTATGAGAAGAGTTTTCTCCATAAAAATGTTGTTTGATGTTTTTAGAATCCAGAATTGGAGAACCGGCCCACCACTTGCTGCTAGGAACTGCCAATATGCAAATCATTGAAAGTAAGGTTATTAGCCTGTGCTGGAGCAGTGACGAAATCAACGGCGGCTATTTGTTCTTGTGAGAAAGATTGAGTACGATGCAAATTGAGAAATAGTTTTTGTGGAATTTGGAGTAGTCGTGTGATGTCTATATTTATAAGGAGCATATCAAGAGAATGAGAGAGGAAGGTACATAGATGGGGAGTTATGGTATTTGAATGATGTTATGGATGAAGAAGCCTAGAAGACTGTTGTTACAAACAAGATATGAGGATCTACTGCTGGAAAACAAAACATTAAGTTAATACGGCTGAGAGAAGAAAATGATTTTTGGCCTTCAAAATAATATAAACTAGTAATTAACCCGCGTTGCATGGATTGGGGTAGTTTTTTGTATTTTTTATAATTTAGTTTATAAAAATTTGGTTTGATTTGTTTTTTTAATCATAATTAAATTTTATTACATAGGATAATGATATAGTTTCAGTGAATTATAAGCTTATTTATTAATGTTCGCATCTTAATTTTATGAATTGAGTTTTCGATTATCTTGCGTATGAATATACATTCGGTTATTCCGTTTAATTCAGTTAAGATTATTCCTTCTTCTGCGAATAAAAAAATTATTTAGTATTTTTTTATTATAATTGTAAATTAAATTCTACTACAAATTAGTTTATGATTCAAAAGAATTCTTTTGTTAGTTGTATTTTTTTTTTCAATTTTTTTTTTAATATTGCAGAGATTTTAAATTATAAACAATTATAGTTAATAATAATTTGTTTAGCTGGTAAAAAAAAGTTTCAGTTTTTTTAAGGTTTTGAGTCATAAACAATATATAAAACAAAAAATACATTTATATATAATAATATATTTAGGAGTAATATATATTTTCTAAAATTTTGGTAACTAATATCTTAATTTGAATTATTGTCATATCTCAGTATTTTGGTAATTAAGATGATTAAGGAAAATAATTATGGATTATTAGTAACAAATCAATATTATTATAGAGATAAACATAAATCTATAACCAAACATACTTCAGTGGCATAGATTGTAAATATTATGGTTTTTTAAATCATTTTTTGAAATAGACTTCTTAAATAATATTATAGAGATGAGGATACGTGGTTTTTTATTGGGCTGTTATTTCATTAGTCTATTTCAACTATAATTTTTGGAATGTACTTAGGTGGACACGTGGTGTTTTTAGCGTATATTGAATGCTGATGTGGCTCAATTATAAAATACTATAACGCCCGACCGTCCCTATCAATGGGCCCTAGTCCTCTCACTAGGCCCATGGGCCGGCTCTTATTTCATTAGTCTATTTCAACTAGAATTTTTGGAATGTACTTAGGTGGACACGTGGTGTTTTTAGCGTATATTGAGTGCTGATGTGGCTCAATTATAAAATACTATAACGCCCCGACCGTCCCTATCAGTGGGCCATATGTCCTCTATCTAGGCCCATGGGCCGGCCCACTCCTGTCCGACGGTCGGTGCGTTAACCGAGAGGTTCGAAAGTCATGATATACTATCCTTACAATCACCACATGACCGTTTCCCGTGTTTTGGCCTCACTCACACGGTACCGCGAATGACTTCCCGCTAGGTCACCCATCATTTGACTACTGCAGCTCAAGCACGCTTAACCCTGGAGTTCTCTCTGGATAGGCAACCGTAAAGGTATGTGCACATTGGTGACAAAGGTAGACAAATCAGTTATTTTAACCTCTCCACATAAGTTTCCATATACCAGTAATCAGGATGTTACAATTCACCCCCACTCAAAGAACGCAATATCATCGTTACGAACCAAGACCAATTCTTAACCGCCCCCAGGGCCTCTCAGGTCAGCATTGAGACGGCCAACCGGCTATGATACCACTTATAACGCCCCGACCACCCCTACCAGTGGGCCCTATGTCCTCTCACTAGGCCCATGGGCCGGCCCACCCCTGTCCGACGGTCGGTGCATTAACCGAGAGGTTCGAAAGTCATGATATACTATCCCTGCAATCACCACATGACCGTTCCCCGTGTTTTGGCCTCACTTATACGGTACCGCGAATGACTTCCTGGTAGGTCATCCATCCTTTGATTACTGCAGCTCAAGCACGCTTAATTATGGAGTTCTCTCTGGATGGCAACCGAAAAGGTAAGTGCACTTTGGTGATAATGGTAGCCAAATCAATTCTTTTAGCCAAATACATTTAGTTTAAAGATCATTTCATTTTCAAAAAAAAAATTGTTTAAAGATAAAATGAGAATTTATGTGAAAATTGGTGTTTAAATTTTTTATTTGGTCTATGACAATGTTTCTGAAGTTCATACAAAGCATTTGAAACTTGTTTAAAACATCTTAAATAAAGGAAACTTATCATCTTAAAATTTTGAATCTTATTTTAAATGACATAAAAAGAATATGTTTGATTATGTCTTTTACATGTGTGATTTGTTTTCTCTAATCATTGTAAAAGCACAGGATATGCAGGTCAATGATTCGGTTTCAAAATTAAAGATGAACCAAATATTTGCTAAGTAAGTTGATTATGGACTAAAGGAACAGTTGAACAAAGATTTGTTTCAAAAGAAAGCAAGAAAAGGGAGCGAAACAGAGTTGTTAGTCTGAAGAATGGAATTGGGAGTACTTGAGGAATACAACTTGAATAAGGAATTTTCAGTCTAAAACTTTACTTTGTCCATGTTTACATGTTTATTTGTTTGTTTTTAATGTATTTATGTCTAACCTGTTTGTTTTTATGTTAGAGAGATCGATTTGAAGATAAATATTTTTCAAGAGGAGGGGGATGATATGACCCTGGCCGGATTGTCTCTCAAACCAGGTGACTAGACCAAGCCAGCCTTGAAGCATAAGATGGACCAAAATGTTTTCGGCTTCCAACTAATATTTGGAGGTGTTTTTTAATTGACCAAGCAGATATGATGAGCTTTTAGGCCAAGTTAGAATGCCCATGGACCATGTTGAAATTAGACTTGGTTGAGGTCAAGCTACTCTCAACCAAGGCAGTCATACTTACCTAGGTAGGTTACTTTTGGAGCTAATGAAAAAACATGATATCGACTTTTTTTTCAAACAACCAAAGATATTTTCCTCGATTAAATAGGTCTGAAGAATATCCCGATTGTGTTAAATTACACTTGGATCGAGATGGATTAGAATATAGTTGAATCACACTCATTCCTGATTAAGGCGATCTAGTTAGGCCATCCGAGGAACTTAAAACAGCTATACGTCTTCTTCAATATTCAATGAGCTTGTCAGCAAGGCCAAAGATAAGTTTACAAATTAAGAAGATCATGCAAGCATTTGGCCACATGATTGATCAGGTGACCCACAATTAATTTTGTTTGGGCCATGAAAAGAAGCAAGACAAGACCATTGATTTGAATAGAAGATTAACTCTGACCAGATCTTAAAAATACTTGTCTTGCCCCATTCCAAAATTATATCCACCAATCTAAAGAAGCCTGACATGTTTTCGGAGTTGAAGAATCTCTTCTTGAAGTATTTCCTAGTTTTCAAGTATTGTAGTTTTCCATAATTATATCTAATTTTAATATTTGTGTACTCTACTTAAGCACAATTTTCACCGCATGTAACTTTTTCTGATTAAATTTATTTTATTAGAGTGATTTATTTTTGTTCCTTTGGAAACATTTTGATTTTTTAGTGTGTAATATATACGATACTAAAATCAGTTTATCAAGAGTTATTTTGTAACCTTTTGTGTAGTCATTTTAATCATCTGAAGAGTGTTGGTTTGTGTTGAAATAGAGCAGGTGGTGAGTTTGATATATTCACTACTGATTCTATACAAATTTCATCACGATGATCCACCTGTTTTCTTCTTTTTGGAACGTATAGCCAGTTAAGGTTTTAGGTTTAATATGCCTATTGTTGGATCTATACGAGCCAATTGAAGAAGAGGATTATCCTTTTGCCATTTTTGAGTGAGCAGTTTATGTTGATTCTGATTAATTTTTTATAACCTTGGCCAAGTTTATATCAAAATTTTAACAGAAGCATATGATAATTATTAAAATTTATACTGATTAATTTTGCAAACATGTTCACAAAGGTTCTTCCAGTATATAAGGAGTCTGAGATATTTCAGATGAATTCTGAATAATATGATCAGGGTCGAAAGACGAAGATGATTGAACGCAAGTAAGAGTTGAAAAAAAAATGACTCAGCCTAGGTGGTGGAGATTTGTGAAGACTAATGAACTCAAGTCTGATAGGCGCTTTGGAAACCTTTATTGGGCCTTTTCGTGTTGAGCCCAAGTGTGTACTGACCGAAGAAAGAAGCGATGTTGTTAAAAAAAGTTGTAGGTTTAACCACGATTTTATGTGGTTAACAGAAGTTGCCGGTTTAACAATGATTAAGATCGTTAGACGCTAAACCCAATGGCATCAAAACATTAAAAGGTAGAATATGCATAAACCTTTCAAAGTAAACTCTAACAATAACAAGAACCGATGTGATCATGATTCATCAGATTGATGAAGGTAACTTGTCTAGATCAAAGAAAGAACCGAAATAGGTGGATCTCTTAAACGGTTCTATTACAAGGAATCAACAGTGGAGATTAAGTGGACAGTGATTAATAAAGAATGAACGTTGGAGATGATGCCACATCAACAATAGGAAGAAAATAAAAAACTTCTCGAAGTCACAATTTCAATTCATTCGAAATATTCTTATCAAATCTGTTATATTTCTCTTTTAAATTTCTCTGCAAATCAAGATCAATTTGGCGATTTTCCATCGTTTTGGTGAGTCGTTAGATTGGGTTAATGGGATTTGTTGTTTCAGGAACATTAGATCTACATTTGTACGTTCGTTGATTCGTTTAAGGTAGAATAATTTTTCCTGATGGATCATACATCCATAGACTTGAAAGTTGGTTTGGCCTCATACACTTTGATGATGAAGCTGCGACTTGGCATCAATCAGTAGTTCAGTCCGAGTTAGGAGAGACGGTTATGTTTGATTGGCTGTTGTATAAGAGGTTACTGCGGGAACGCTTTAAGGAAGTGTTACAAGAGACTGATCGAATAGCTGATTATCATGCGGAGTTTAAACGGATCTGCACTCGTGTAACTCTTTCAGAAGCAAGCTTATTTGGTCAGTACTTACCTCACTGTATTATATATTGATACGCAGATGCATGTGTGTATGTTCCAACTATACTCTATTGGCCAGTGCTTGATGTTAGGACTTATATATGAACAAGCACATCTGAAGAAAGCTTTTCAAAACCAGTGGGCTTAAAAGCAGATGAATGTTAGCAAATGACATACATTAGTTAATAATGAGTATGAAGAGAAGTCGGTGTACCCACTCTTACATGATAAACGGAATGATGCACAACCTAAACCATTTTTTTCTCAAGAAGATATGAGCCGCAGGAGGGCTAAAACTAACATAATTATTACTAAAAGAATGTCAATGACTTATGGCTCCTGTCTTTTTGCTACTTTTGTGACGAAAAGTATTTTTTGGATCATTATTTGAACCATAAAAAGACTTGCATTTTGCTGTTGAGTTGGACGAGGAGGATGACACCGTGATACATGTTGAGGAGAATGTCGACTTTGAGATATAGAGAGAAATTGCTGAAATTTCTGTTAATGCAATGGAAGAAATTTCTAGCTTTAAGACCATGCAAGTCAAAGGAAGTTGTAAACAAAGGGCCTTGTTTGCCTTGTTGGATTCTGGCTTCACTCACAATTTTATAGATGTTAAAACTGCTGAACGGTTGTATTGTAAACTTCAATATACAAGGTTTCCGCGTGTGAAGGTGGCAGATGGTCGACGTTTGGAAGTGATTGGTCGAATTGAGAAGTTTGTTTGGATTCAACACTTACAGTTTTTAGCAGATTTTATGGTTATTCCATTAGGTGGCTGTGAAATGGTGTTGGTAATTTAGGGCAGGTTCAGTGGGGTCCCATTGAATGAGACTTTCAGCAGTTGATGATAAATTTTTTAATGGGGAACTAGAGGGTTGTGTTGAAGGGATTTAAGTGTGGTTCATTTTGAAAGGTGAAGGCTAAACGCTTGAATAATTATCTAGAGAATGAAGTGAAGTTATCTGTGCTATCTGTGACAGAAGTAAAGAGAATATAGAGTTATATTCAATGGAGAATTTGGTATCGGAGGTTGTGTTACCACCAGCTATTACAGATTTAGTTTCGGAGTTTGCTGATATTTTTGAGGAACCAAAAGCTTTACCACTTTTTCGAGAGCATTGCATCACAATCATAATATTCCACTGTTGGAGGGTGCGAATCCAGCAAATCAGCGTCCTTACAGGTATGCTCTCTATCAGAAGAATGAGATTGAAAAAATGGTGAAACATTTACTTGATGCGGGTACCATTCAGTCAAGCTCTAGCCCTTATGCTTCTCCGGCGTTTTTGGTGAAGAAGAAAGATGGGAGTTGGAGGTTGTGCGTTAATTACAAGGGTCTAAATGCAATGACAGTTAAGGATCGCTTTCTCATTCCTTTAATTGACAACTTGATGGATGAATTAGGCGGCTCGATAATATACTCTAAAATTGGTTTAAGTGTTCGGTATCATCAGGTGGGCATGGATCTTACTGATATCCACATGACGGTATTTAAAACACATGTTGGCCATTATGAGTATTTTATGATGCCATTTGGGCTTACAAATGAGCCATAAACTTTTCAGGAGTTGATGAATTCAGCTTTTTCAGAAATTATTGAGGTAGTGCGTGCTGATTTGTTTTTACGACACTCTGATATACAGTAACTTGGTGGCTTTGCACATTGACCATCTTCGTTGTGTCTTTGAACTGATGCGAGCTCACAGCTTGTTTGTGCGTTTGCGACTGATAAAGTAGAATATCTAGACCACTATATTGAGCCTACGGGAGTGTCTACAGTGGTTGAGTGGCCTGTTCCAGTTAACCTAAAGCAATTGAAGGGGTTTCTGGGCTTAGCAGGTTATTATCGCAGATTAGTCAAGGGGTTTGGTACTATATCTCGGCCTTTCACAACTCTCATGAAGAAAGATTTGTTTGTTTGGTCTACCGAAGCTATGGAGGCATTTGAGAAATTGAAACATGGGTTATGTCTTACCGTGTTTTGATAAGCTGTTGATAACATGATTTTATCCTGTTCAAATACCTTGTAGTAAGGTTGTCAAATCCACTTGGGAATAAACCAACACACTAGAGATGCATGATCAATGTCTAATCTAAATGCAATCAA
>OVBI01003794.1:0-10514 GCA_900406495.1 Sisymbrium altissimum | reverse complement strand
AGAAGACAATGAATTATGGTGTTTGTGTTCCTGGAACCGCTGAGAGTGAGTATTTTGGACTAATTGAAGACATATTCATGATAGAATATACCGGTGCCGTTGGGATAAAAGCCATGATATTTAAATGTCACTGGTTTAACACCAACCAAGGAATACGAAGACATCCTTCTGGCATTGTTGATGTTTGCCCACAAATGCATTACGACAAGTATGATCCTTTTATATTACCATAGCAATGTGATCAAGTATGTTATATTCCTTATCCTCGGCTCCGATCAATTAGAGATGAATGGTGGACAACAACAAAAGTTATGCCGAGAGGATTTTGTCAAACTCATGAAGTTTCTCAGACTGCAGTACAGAACGAAATGGTTGACCATATGATACCAACTACCGCTATTATGCGAGTCGAAGCACATGCAGTTGAAGATGATTTAGACTATGAACCTATACCAAGGGTTGATCCAGGAGATGAATATGTTTCTGAAGATAATATGTCTGATCAATATAGTGAATATTCAGATTCAGATTGTTCAGAGTGATGTATAATTCAAAATTACTAATTAATATATAATATTTTATTTAAATAATTTTAATAATTTTAATTAGGGTTGGGCATAATTCCCGTCCCTTTCCGACCTGTCCCGTTCCGTCCCGTACCCATTCCCGAATTCCCGTCCCATATATTTCACGTATTCCCATATGGGACCAAAGTCTGATTCCCGATTAGGAACGGGACGGGACGGGATCGGAAATTCTGAAATTCCCGAAATTGACTATTATATAGTTATATATTTTCATATTTCATAAAATCATAAGTAGTTATATAAATATATTATTAAATTATATTGTGAATTGAGATATTTAAGTCATATTGTTTATTTTATATATTATCTTATTTTAAATGAATTATTATTTTCAAGATTTTCACATATATAAAATATTATCTAATATTTTTTTATTATATAATTCGACTATATTTGATAATAAATTGAAAATAGATTAAATACATGTTATTTTAAAGTAATTTTAAATTTTGAAATAACTTTTTAAAAAAAATGAGAAATCCAGTACCCGTCCCGCTCCCATCCCGCTTCCGTCCCGCTCTATCCCGATTCTGTCCCAAATTATAAATGAGACATAAATGGAACAAGTTTTTTATTCCCAGAATTTCTGATCCCATCCCGTTCCCGAAAATTTCCGTCTCGAATTCCCGAACGCCCACCCTTAATTTTAATTTTTGTAGTTGAAATAATTTTATTTTAAATTTTGTTGTTATATAATCGTTGGATTTGATTCTCATCATCAAATCAATTTGAAAATATAATGCGTTATTTGATAGTGTTATAATTTACCATTGCCACGAATAGACACAAATGGATACAAATTAATCCTCAGCTAATCCAAAAGCTTAAGCCCGCGAAATATTAAAATTAATTGGTTTCAAAATATCAATTAGCGGTTAAAAATTAAGACCCAAAATTTGATTTCCCGGTTTTTACTGTATACCAAAATTGATTTCCCGGTTTTAATTCAGACCATACTTTTATTTTAATCATCTCCTTAGGTTCTTCCGCCTCCATTTCTTTTGTTCACCGAAAAGAAAGCTTTGATTCTCTTGTCCTAACTCCTTCTTCTTCTTCTCTAACTTTGTACAACTCTCCTTCTTCTTCTTCTCTGACTTTGTCCAACTTCTAATTTCGATTCGAAGGTTAGTTTGTTCTGTTTTTCATTTTACCTTTAGATTTTACTATTGTTGTTGATTTTCTCTCTGGTTTGTCACAATCGTTTTCATTTCCTAATTCGGTTGAAGATTAATCATTTCCTGCTTTCCATTTACTTTCCTGCCTTCAATTTATTTGATTTTGTGTAAATTAAAGGTTTTTTCTTTGATTTTGTTTAAATTAGGGTTCTTGAGTTTCATAATTAGGATCTCGAAATTAGGGGTTTATTCTTTTATTTTCTATAACTTAGGGTTCTTGAGTTCTTTAAATAGGTTAATCACGATTGCTATAGTCTTTTCCATTGATTTCATTTGATGATTCGATTTCATGTCATGAATTTATTTCATTTTATGGTTTGACTTCATTTCAAATTTTCTTTTCATTTCATGTTTACTTAACCACGGTTTGTAACTTCTTTGTATCTTTCACTTCTTTTTGCAGATGAGTCTACAACTCGGTTCAAACCAGCGAAGGCGTTGAGCTCGTACTCCTCCTGGCTCAACGGGGCCAGCTGCTTCCGGAGCTTCTCGTCACCCCCTTCCAAGCTTGGCAGCCGTTATGAGTGCACCGGAGAGATGAAGTATGCCCCTACTCCATCCAGAACGACTCAATGGAGCTTTATGGTGAGCTCAATTTGTTGGTCTGTTTAGTTTTCATTCACGCTTAGTCTCTAGTATCTCTCTCTCTTTGTCTTTTCCATATTTGGTCTGTTTTTTGTCATCACATAATTTATTGGTTTGTTTAGTCTAAATTGAGAACATAGGTCTATTAACTTAATTATTTGTCATCGTTTACTTGGTCTGTTTACTAAGAAAGAGAAGTGGTAACTTTGTTGACAACATACGCCACTTGTTTTTGTGATAACATATTAGATAGGTTGATTTATTTTGTTTGCTTAATGCTTGCTAATTCGTATTATCTTCTTTTTTGTTTTCTTTCTTATATGTTTAAGTATGACGATTACATCAGGAAGGACATAGTTGCAACATATCAATCGCCTCAGGAGAAGAAGGACGCATGGTGGACTTGTTTTGTGGTAAGTTATATATTTTTCTCTATTAAATTTAAGATAATCATATTAGTCTTTCATTTTAGTTTTTGTGGTAACTAATATCTATCATTTTGTTATATCAAAAATACTATTGGGATCAAGTGCATCATAACATGGTTGTTACTTGTTATGAGAAGATTCTTCAACTTTCAATCGGAGATATTGTTAGTAAGAGGAAGCGATCTGGAAAGAAGCCTGATTTCATTGGCTTGACAGACTGGAATTCTATGCTCGACACTTGGGAGGAGGAGGCACATGTAAAGAAATGCAAAACAAACTCACATAACGCCTCCTCAAATCCAGATGGCTTAGGCTCTCATCGTCATACTTCAGGAGCAAAAAATCATGTCCGAGTTGCTCGTGAGATGGTTAGTTAATTTTTATTATAGTAGCGTATTTTATACTTATGAATATTTCTCTTTTATTAAAGCCTTTTTTCTTTTGTTAGGCACTTGAAAATGGTGGAGTACCAAGACCATTAACTGATCTGGTCCGTAGAACTCACACCAGCAGAGATGGGACCTTCATTGACGTCAGAACACAGGCTTTTCTAACTGCTGCTGAGGCTTTAGCTGCTGAGCAATCACAACAATCCACAGTGACTGATGGAACCAACTCTGGACCCTCTGTCGAACAGCTCAATGCAGCTTATATTGAAGTAAGATTTTTAACTCAACCTTACATAATAAACCTTATATGCCGTTTACATCTAATTTTTATTAAGGATTATTTTTTTTTTCCAAACTGGTTTATGATTCAATATGCATACTATAAGTTTTTCTCTTTCACTTTATATGCATAATTTTCTCAACTCTTTTTATGCAGAATATATGCCTTTTTCTCTTCCATTCAATCTTATTATCTGTTTTTTGCAGACTGCAACAACAACAAAAAGGGCTTGTCTATGGTCTTGGTTCAGTTCAGGATATTGCTTCTGATCCCAAGATCTCAGCAGCTGATTCAACACTAAGGAAGACACAACTAGAAGTGAGAGTGAGCATCGTAGAGGAAATCTTACCTGGGATCAAAAAAGCCGTCGACATGCTGTTAAAGAACAGTGGAATTAATCCTGTTACTTTCCAAGCGGTTGCACGTGAGAGTGATGGATCAGCTCAGAGTCCACGTTCTGAGGGAAGCAGGAAGCCTAACGGCCCTAACCTGAATTCGCCTACAGTTGACAGTAACCTTAACAGCCCCATTAATCTTGCTGATATGCCTCCTCAATCTGTTCCTCATTACTTTGAAGAACAAGATTAGAAGCTTAAGGTTAACAGCACTAGAATTTGTAATATAGGTGGTGGTTTTTTGTTTTAGGTGGCTTTTATGGTATGGGTTTTAGGTTGTGCTAATTAAGGCTAAACTATTAACATCATTAGATGTTTTATATATGTAGTGGAAGACCATTAATATATATCGAGGAAACTAAAACATTTTATGTGGCAAGCTCTCACGGGTTGCGTAGCCACTTGCCAGAGATTGACCTACAAACATCTAGGAATGATAGTCATTGCCCCAGATGTGGGGATGCCCGGGAAACCATCAATCACATGTTGTTTCTCTGCCCTCCTGCCCTCCAGGTATGGGCTTTATCGGACTTTCCGTCCCTTCCGGGTTGCTTCCCGAGTGAATCTTTATACCAAAATATGGACTTCCTCTTTGGGAGGACAAGGGACATTGGTGTCCCTGAACCCCATCGGGATATTTTCCCATGGGTTATATGGTTTATTTGGAAAGTTAGGAACGCAAAGGTGTTCAATGGCAAGGAGATCTCTGCTGTGGATACCCTCCAACAGGCCTCAGTGGAAGCTGAATGCTGGAGGAAGGCAAACCAAGAAAATGAAATGGAGGAGGAAGTCGGAGATAGTCCACAAGACCTTATTGGGCCCCTACGCGGGACTCACCCTGTCCCGATTTGTCGGATTGATGCATCTTGGATCAGTCATGGACTAATCAGTGGTATGGGATGGTGTCTACGGGAACCATTGGGAGATCACCTGAAGGGATCCAGAGGATACCGGAGAAGCCTATCGGCCCTGCACGCGGAGTTTGACGGCCTGACTTGGGCGATGGAGTGTTTACTGGAGCGCCATAGATTATCTGTACGTTTCGAAACCGACTGCTCTAATTTGGTGAGGATGATCGAGGAGCCGGATGATTGGCTGTCTTTTAGGACTGAGATGGAACACTTTATCTCTCTCCGTGACCTCTTCATTGATTTCAGCCTTGTGCTTATCCTCCGTTTTGACAATGTTTGTGCCGACAACCTCGCAAAGGGTGCCAGAGCACGAGGTATTATCTTTTCCCAGGTGGATCGAGAGCTGTTGGCAGGGCCCTATACCCGTCCAACCCATTTCTGATCCTTAGTTGGTGTTAGTTGACAAAAAAAAAGTATATGTAGTGAAAGAATGACTCTTCTTTTGTATTAGCAAACTCTAATCTTGTTTATGAAATATATAATCATGTTTATTTAATGGTATAATTCTTGTTATTAGTTTATATTATTGTTTTAATTTTATTTTCAATTCTTTTAAATCTAATTTGGATTCAAATTATTTTTTTTTTAATTTTTATGTCGTAGCTATTTATAGATATTAAGATTTGTGACTTTTAAATTCTATAGCCACTTATAATTTGTGTCTGTTTGTAGATAGGGTCATAATTTAGTTTGTGGATTTTTGTGTCTAAAATATCTACGAATGGCCACAGAGAGATTTGCAGCTCAGATAACCACGATCAAAGTTGTTGCTCAACGTGGAAATATCTACGGGTTTTATTGTTACTCATCGTGGATAACATACCTACAACAAGACACCACCAAAGTCGTGGCTAATATTTCCACAGCAAGGTCGTGGCAATTTCTTGCTCATATAGCCATGAAAGAAATCGTGACATTCTCTTGTTAGTCGTGGAAAGATCAACCACAGATATTTTTGTGGCCATTCGTGGCAAATAGCTACAAAAACTGCTTCGGTCGTAGCCAGATTGTCATGGGTCGCTAGGGATAGCCACGAAAAGTCGATATCCACGAGCTCATAGCTACAGAAATTTATTCGTGGATATACGTCGTTATTGTCGTTATAGCTACGGATAGTTCGCGATAGGTACGAAATATTTCGTGGTTATACCTGCAGTTTCTTGTAGTGAGAAGCAATTGGGGATTCCTGAATGAAGAAGGAGAAGATCTAGACCTTGTTTCCCATTCAATTGGGGACACCATTGATCAACCATCCCATTGACCAAAAACAGAAATCTAGACGTGGAATGTGTCCCATTTGGATCCAAAACAGACCTTCGTGTCCCCACATGAATAAAAGGGACTTTTAATGAGTATGGAGGCCAATGACAATGAATACCACTTGAAACAAGCATTTGGGGGCTCCTGAATGAAGAAGTAGAAGATGTAGACCTTCTTTCCCATTCAAATGGGGACACCATTGTCAACCATCCCAAAGACTTTTAATTAATATGGAGGCCAATGACAATGAATACCTTTTGAAACAAGCATTTGGGGACTCCTGATTGAAGGAGAAAATCTTGACCCTGTTTCTCAGTCAGTTTGGGACACCATTGATCACCCAAAAACCAATAACGAGAATTTAGAACTGGAATGAGTCCCATTTGGATCCAAAAGAGAACTTCATGTCCTCAAATGCTTAAAATGTACTTTTAATGAGTATGGAGCCCAAAGACAATGAATATCAGTTAATAATAAAGCATTTGGAACTCCTATATTAAGAAGGAGAAGATGTAGACCGTGTTTCTCATTGAATTTGGGACACCAGTGATATACCATCTCAATGACCAAAAATGGGAATCTAGAGCTGGAATGAGTCCCATTTGGATCCAAAAGGGAACTCTATATCCCCAAATGCTTAAAAGGGACTTTTAATGAGTATGGAGGCCAATGACAATGAATACCACTTGAAACAAGAATTTGGGGACTCCTATATTAAGAAGGAGAAGATGTAGACAGTGTTTCTCATTCAATTGGGGACACCAGTGATCAACCATCCCAAAGACCAAATCGGGAATCTAGAACTGGAATGAGTCCCATTTGGATCCAAAAGGGAACTTAATGTCCCCAAATGTTTAAAGAGACTTTTAATGAGTATGGAGGCCAATGACAATGAATACCACTTGAAAGGAGCAATTAGGGACTATTGAATGAAGAAGAAGATCATCTAGACCTTGTTTCCCATTCAATTGGGGACACCATTGATCAACCACCCCATATACCAAAAACGGAAATCTAGAACTGAAATCAGTCCCATTTGGATCCAGAAGGGAACTCCATATTCCCAAATACTTAAAAGGGACTTTTAATGAGTATGGGGGCCAATGACAATGAATACAACTTGAAAAAAGCATTGGGGGACGCCTGATTGAAGAAGGAGAAGTTCTTGACCTTTTTTCTCAGTTAATTTGGGACACCACTGATCAACCATCCCAAAGACCAAAAACGGGAATCTAGAACTGGAAAGAGTCCCATTTGGATCCAAAACGAAACTTCATGTCCCCAAATGGTTAAAAGGGACTTTAATGAGTATGGACGCCAATGACAATGACTACCGCTTGAAAAAAGCATTTGGTGGCTCCTGAATGAAGAAGGAGAAGATGTAAACCCTGTTTCCCAGTCAATTGGAGACATCATTGTCTACCATCCCTAAGACTTTTAATTAATATGGAGGCCAATGACAATGAATACCACTTGAAACAAGAATTTGGGGACAATTGATTGAAGAAGGAGAACATCTTGACCTTGTTTCTCAGTCAATTTGGGACACCATTGATCAACCATCCCAAAGACCAAAAACGGGAATCGACAACTGGAATGAGTCTCATTTGGACCCAGAAGGGAACTCTATATCCCCAAATGCTTAAAAGGGACTTTTAATGAGTATGGAGGCCAATGACAATGAAAAGCACTTGAAACAAGTATTTGGGGACGCCTGATTGAAGAAGGAGAAGATCTTCACCCTTTTTCTCATTATGTTTGGGACACCATTGATCAACCTTCCCAAAGACCAAAAACGGTAATCTAGAATTGCAACGTGTCTCATTCGGTTCGAAAATATAAATGCATTTCCCCAAATGCTTAAAAGGGACTTTTAATGAGTATGAAGGCCAATGACAATGAATAGCACTTGAAACAAGCATTGGGGGACTCCTAGATGTAGAAGGAAACAGATCGAGAACTGGAATGAGTCCCATTTGGATCAACCATCCCATATACCAAAAACGAAAATCTAGAACTGGAATAAGTCCCATTTGGATCCAGAAGAGAACTCTATGTTCCCAAATACTTAAAAGGGACTTTTAATGAGTATGGACGCCAATGACAATGACTACCACTTGAAACAAGCATTTGGGGACTCCTGAATGAAGAAGGAGAAGATGTAGACCCTGTTTCCCAGTCAGTTGGAGACACCATTGTCTACCATCCCAAAGACTTTTAATTAATATGGAGGCCAATGACAATGAATACCATTTGAAACAAGCATTTGGGGACAACTGATTGAAGAAGGATAAGATCTTGACCTTGTTTCTCAGTCAATTTGGGACACCATTGATCAACTATCCCAAAGACCAAAAACGGGAATCTACAACTGGAATGAGTTCCCTTTGGATCCAGAAGGGAACTCTATATCCCCAAATGCTTAAAAGGGACTTTTAATGAGTATGGAGGCCAATGACAATGAATACCACTTGAAACAAGAATTTGCGGACTCCTATATTAAGAAGGAGAAGATGTAGACAGTGTTTCTCATTCAATTTGGGATACCAGTGATCAACCATCCCAAAAGACTAAATGGGGAATACCATTTGGATCAAAAACGGTGATCAACCATACCATATACTAAAACAAGAAATCTAGAACTGGAATGAGTCACATTTGAATCCAAAAGGAAACTTCATGTCCCCAAATGTTTAAAAGGGACTTTTAATGAGTATGTAGGCCAATGACAATGAATACAACTTGAAAGAAGCAATTGGGGACTCCTGAATGAAGAAGGAGAAGATCTAGACCTTATTTCCAATTCAATTGGGGACACCATTGATCAACCATCCCATATACTAAAACAAGAAATCTAGAACTGGAATAAGTCCCATTTGGATTCAGAAGGGAACTCTATATTCCCAAATACTTAAAAGGGACTTTTAATGAGTATGGTGGCCAATGACAATGAATACAACTTGAAACAATCATTTGGGGAGTCCTGATTGAAGAAGGGGAAGTTCTTTGACCTTTTTTCTCAGTCAATTTGGGACACCATTGATCAACCATCCCAATGACCAAAAACGGGATTCTAGAACTGGAAGGAGTCCCATTTAGATCCCAAACGGAACTTCGTGTCCCCAAATGGTTAAAAGGGATTTTTAATGAGTATGGAGGCCAATGATAATTAATACCACTTAAAACAAGCATTTGGGGGCTCTTAATTGAAGAAGGACAATATCTAGACATTGTTTCTTAGTCAATTTGGGACCAGTGATCAACCATCCCTAACACCAAAAATTGGAATCTAGAACTCAAATGAATCCCATTTGGATCCAGAAGGAAACTCTATATCCCCAAATGCTTAAAAGGGACTTTAGGGACTCCTATATTAAGAAGGAGAAGATTTAATCAGTGTTTCTCATTTAATTGGGGACACCAGTGATCAACCATCCCAAAGACCAAAAACGGGAATCTCGAACTGGAATGAGTCCCATTTTGATCCAAAAGGGAACTTCATGTCCCCAAATGTTTAAAATGGATTTTTAATGAGTATGGAGGCCAATGGAAATGATTACCACTTGAAACAAGCATTTGGGGGCCCCTGAATGAAGAAGTAGAAGATGTAGACCTTGTTTCCCATTCAAATGGGGACACCATTGTCAACCATCCCAAGGACTATTAATTAATATGGAGGCTAATGAAAATAAATACCATTTGAAATAAGCATTTGGGGACTCCTAATTGAAGAAGGAGAAGATCTTGACCCTGTTTATCAGTCAGTTTAAGAAACCATTAATCAACAATCCCAAACACCAATAACGAGAATTTATAACAGGAATGAGTCCCATTTGGATCCAAAAGGGAACTCCATGTCCCCAAATGCTTAAAATGGACTTTTAATGAGTATGGAGCCCAAAGACAATGAATATCATTTAAAAATAAAGCATTTGGAACTCCTATATAAAGAAGGAGAAGATGTCGACCGTGTTTCTCATTCAATTTGGGACACCAATGATCTACCATCCCAAAGACCAAAAATGGGAATGTAGAACTGGAATGAGTCATATTTGGATCCATAAGGGAACTCTATATCCCCAAATGCTTAAAAAGGACTTTTAATGAGTATGGAGGCCAATGACAATGAATACCACTTGAAACAAAAATTTGGGGACTCCTATATTAAGAAGGAGAAGATGTAGACAGTGTTTCTCATTCAATAGGGGACATCAGTGATCAACTATCCCAAAGACCAAATCAGGAATCAAAAATTGGAATGAGTCCCATTTGGATCCAAAAGGGAACTTCATGTCCCCTAATGTTTAATAGGGATTTTCAATGAGTATGGAGGTCAATGACAATGAATTCCACTTGAAACAAGCAATTGGGGACTCCTGAATGAAGAAGGAGAAGATCTAGACCTTGTTTCCCATTCAATTGGGGACACCATTGATTAACCATCCCATATACCAAAAACGGAAATCTAGAACTGGAATGAGTCCCATTTGGATCCAGAAGGGAA
>OVBI01003793.1:0-10523 GCA_900406495.1 Sisymbrium altissimum | reverse complement strand
TGACGGTACAGAGGATTGATGATTATCATACTGAAGTTACATATGGATCTTTTGGGGAGTCTTTACATGTTGTGAATTTGGAAGCAAAAAGATGCACATGCCGGCGTTTCGAATACGAGAAATTACCATGTGTGCATGCAATCGCAGCGGCCGAGTACATGAATATTTTTCGTATATCCCTGTGAAGTTATTACTATCATAACAATTATTTGGTAAACGCATACGCTGAGTCGATCATGCCGGTAGATTCAGTGCTCCAAGTTCCAGATAATGTGGCTAACCAAGCGTGCTTTCCTCGGACTGTTCGTCAACCACCAGGAAGGCCTAAGAAAAGTATGATAAAATCTGCTTTAGAAGTTGCACTTGAGCGTAAACATCCTAGAAAACAACACACATGTTCTCGTTGTAATCAGACAGGACATAATGTAAGAACTTGTCTACTATAGAAGCTTCGTATGGATTTATTGTATTACGACTGGGTTATGGATGTTGGTTACAATAAGACTGAGTTATGTATCAGCCGTAAAGTTCCTTTAAGTCAGCGTGCGTGAAGTGTAATACATCGCGACTTTTCCTTTTAGGGCTGGAAAGTCAGCTGACGTATGCATTAATCACTTTACGACTGAGTTATGGATTTATCACTTTACGGCTGAGTTATGGATATATTACAATACGACTGAGTTATGGATTTATTTATATTATATTTGCATTACCTAATTACTTAAAGGCTGACTTATCTTATTGAATCGGCTGAGTTAATTTTACAAATATGACTATGCCAATAAGCAATAGCAGCAAAATATGGCCACACTTAACATTGACCAATTACACACACGAGTAATCAAGACAGAAACTTCCCACAAACCCATGCAATTCCTCCAACAAGCAACACGGCCACACCCATTTGTTTTAATCGTTTTCTTTACCATCTCTCTAGCAATTTTCTCCATTGCTGCATTCGCAACCAAGAGCTCTGTCTTCATCTTCTCATCCATTATCTCTTTCATTTCTTCTTCCATCTTCCCAACCATTGTTTTCAAACGCTCCATATTGTCCACCAAGAAATTTCTCAATTGTTTCACATCTTCACAAGCTTCAAATGCTTTTCCTCCACCATTCGTGTCTCGTCCAGCAACGCTTCATCTACCCATTTGGACTAAAAATTGTTTTTTCCAGAACTGTCGAAATGGACTAAAGCAACAGACATTCAATTGAGTATGTTGGGATTCAAATTGTTTTTACCTCCACTGCAATCTCACATCTGTAGAATCGTCGGAACGGATTCTCAGTTGTTTGAGAAACATATGTCAGAATGTTTCTCCCACACCAACATCGATTAGGAACTCCTATTGTTGACCTTCGATTGCTGAATCGAGATAAAGCAGAAGACGATGTGCTCATCCCTTCGATTGCTGAGACTTTGTACAATATAGGTCGGGTTTGATTCTACTTTTAGTGGTTGAATTACGTTGATAATTCGTTACACGTCTTGAGATTATAAATATCTCGAGATTATAAAATTTTTCCTGACTTATACATCAGCTGTGAGGTTGCTATAACTCAGCCGTGAAGTTCTTATAAGTCCGCCGTTAAATGTAATATATCGCGACTTTTCGATTTTTGGGCGGGAAAAATCGGTCCAAATTGCAAATATATGGGCGGAAACTCCTATTAGGCGGAAAAATCAGATTTTTGGGATGCTTTTCCCGCCCAAAATACAAAAATACATCTCTCTTTTTATTTTAGGGTAGGTTTGACGGTTGGCTGAGTTATAGATATATTACGATATGGCTGAGTTATATATATATATATATTACGATACGGCTGAGTTATATGTTGTGGACAAAAGCAAAGATTAATAAAGAAACAGAAAAGTTCTCAATTACTATCACCAATGCAGAAGATCAATACAGAAGCAGAAAAGATCTCCATTACAATCACCAATCTTTTGTATTAGGATAAGCCACGAAACAAAAGAAGAATAGGAATATACCATATTCTCTCGTCCAGAAATATTGATCACACATATTCGGACCCTTACACTCGTCGAACCAATAATACCATTCGTCATAAGGAGTACACGGACAGAAGTATATGTTGTTTAACATCTCTGCTTCAAACACGATATTCTCGGCTTCTAATATAGGAGCTAGGGACATTCGACGTTTGGCAAAGTCAGAGCTGATCGATCGAATAGACTCCTTTGTGAACAGAGCAAGGTGCGTACAATCGTCCCATACTATGCTTCGCAACATTGCATACGTGTATAGAGTAAGCACAATTCCTTGATCTGCAGCCCATCTAATCTTAGCTAACCCATCTTCCTTTCTATCAAGATTAAAATAATCTTGAAAACCTTTAATGTAAACAGCACATGGATTACCATGATCGTAGCACCGTTTCATAAAAACCGAGGAGTTATTCCAGTAATGAAAATAGGTCGAAGAGATCAGCTGATGCATAAACGGAAGGAAATTCCCAAATCTCTTTGAGTGCTCTGCATGTCATCTTAAAAAGGAAGTGATCTCTTAAAGATCTTTTGGACACACGCACAACGATAGATTCGAGTAAATCTGTCGGAAAGGAAAGAAGCATCGATGAAACCATATCCTTGTGTGTTTTTTTTTTAGAAAAGAATATCAGTCGTAAAGCAACGGTTGAGCTATGACTACGGCTGAGTTATGGATACTTTACATCTGGTTAGTAAAGGTTTGATTCTAATTTTTTATTTGGTGGAATAACAGTGCAACTCACGCGTGTTGTGACTGTAAACGTCTCGAGCTTGTAAACGTCTAGACATTAGAGAATTTTTCCGCCTATTATAGAAATACGAAACATCGCGACCCGACTGAGTTATATAAATTACTTACGGCTAAGTTATGGTTACTTTACAGCTTGTTTATTAAATTGGGCAGGTTTGACTCTAATTTTTTATTAGGTGGAATAACTGTAATACAATTAAATATATAATTTAATTTGTCACGCGTGTCATGACTGTAAATGTCTCGAGCTTGTAAACGTCTAGACATTAGAGAATTTTTTCCGCCTAGTATAGAAATACGAAACGTCGCGACCCGGCTGAGTTATATAAACTACTTACGGCTGAGTTATGGATATATTACAATACGGCTGAGTTATGTACTTTACGGCTGAGTTATTAATATATTATGATGCGTGCGTCATTATGAACATTACAGCTGAGTTATGGACATTACGGTTGAGTTATATACATTACGGACGAAGTTATGGTTACTTATTTTTTGTGGATAAAAGCAAAGATCAACTCTAAAGAAAAACGAAAAATTTCTCAATTACAATCACCAATGCAAAGATCAATACAGAAACTGATAAGATCTCCATTACAATCACCATTGCAAAGATCAAAACAGAAACAGAAAAGATCTCCATTATAATCACTAAACTATTGTATTAGGATAACCCACGAAACTAAAGAAGAAGAGGAATATACCATATTCTCTCGTCCAGAAACATTGATCACACATATTCAGACCCTTCCACTCGTCGTCGTACCAAAAATACCATTCGTCATAAGGAGTACAGGGACAGAAGTATATATTGTTTGACGTCTCTGCTGCAAACACGGTCCTCTCGGCTTCAAATATAGGAATCCTGGTCATTCGACGTTTGGCAAAGTCAGAGCTGATCGATCGAATAGACTCCTTTGTGAACAGAGTAAGGTGCGTACAATCGTCCCATAATATGCTTCGCAACATTGCATACGTGTACAGAGTAAGCACAATTCCTTGATCTGCAGCCCATCTAATCTTAGCTAACCCATCCTCCTTTTTATCAAGACAAAAATATTATTGATAACCTTTAATGTAAACTGTACATGGATTACCATGATCGTAGCACCGTTTAAAAAAAACCGCATAGTTATGATTGTAATTAAAACGGACTTTACAGACCTCTAAGAGATCAATTAATGCATAAACGGAAGGAAATTCACAAATCTCTCTGAGTGCTCTGCATGTCATCTTCACACGGAAGTGATATTTTAAAGATCTTTTGGACAACGATAGATTCGAGTAAATCTGTCGGAAAGGAAAGAAGCATCGATGAAACCATATCCTTGTGTGTTTTTTTTAGAAAAGAATATCAGTCATAAAGCAACGGTTGAGCTATGACTACGGCTGAGTTATGGATACTTTACATCTGGTTAATAAAGGTTTGATTCTAATTTTTTATTTGGTGGAATAACAGTGCAACTCACGCGTGTTGTGACTGTAAACGTCTCGAGCTTGTAAATGTCTAGACATTAGAGAATTTTTCCCGCCTATTATAGAAATACGAAACATCGCGACCCGGCTGAGTTATATAAATTACTTACGGCTGAGTTATGGTTACTTTACAGCTTGTTTAATAAATTTGGCAGGTTTGATTCTAATTTTTGATTGGATGGAATAATGGTGATACAATTAAATATAATTGTAAATGCGTGTCATGATTGTAAACGCCTCGAGCTTGTAAACGTCTCGCCATTAGATAATTTTTCCCGCCTACTATAGAAATACGAAACGTCGCGACCCGGCTGAGTTATATAAATTACTTACGGCTAAGTTATGGTTACTTTACAGCTTTTTTAATAAATTTGGCTTGTTTGATTGAATAAATTACTGCACTGCTGACTTATGGTTAATCTATGGCAGAGTTATGGTTAATAAACGGCTTATATATGTTAAATAAACGGCTGAGTTAAAGGGATTAACGATTGAATTATGATCAAGGGATTACCAATTGAATTATGATTAACTTACGGCTGAGTAATGGTTATTTTACGGCTAAGTCATTGTACTTTATCGCTGAGATATGGTTATTATACGTCTGAATTTTTTTACTTACCGGCTGATTTGTGGTTATTATCCGGCTGAGTTATTGTACTTTATGGCAGAGTTATGGTTAGAAACGATTTTACGGCTGAGTTATGCTTACGTTACGGCGGAGTTATAGTTACGTTACAGCTGAGATATATCATATTGGTTGTTTTTATAAGCAAACCAAATTGGTCAGAAAACATTTGATTGTTAACAAAACCTAATTTATAGGTGTTACATACAATCCAAACCCAAAATTATCAGGGCCCAACTCATCAAACATATCGATGAGAGCAAACCAAACTCTATCTATCACCCACGAAGACTTCTCCCCTCCCTTCGCCCATATACCCCTAAACACACGCATTTGAGTTCGAAAACATGATCTAGTCACCTGATTAAAACTTGTCCAAACTGTCATATTATGCTTAGGATCCTATGTGTACTTTTCTATAAAATAAACGAAACAAAAATAGTTATTATTGTTGTTAAATCTATTATGAATATGTAATGACTGATTTGTAAATAAAAAAAATAGATGACATATATGTTATATGCTTACAGCTAGTATGAAAAACCACCGTTCCTTAAAATGATCAGGAATGAACCGGTAAGTCGGCCACTCATGAACCCAGCCCTCTCGAAGAATATCTGGGATCGCCATCGAGAGCTCGTGTAGAAACTTAAACCACGTAACAGTTGTTTTGTCAACAGAGAGACCCGGACCAGGGTTTAGAACATGGATGTTTTTCTGATTCTCAGATCTTTGTATTGCAGTGACCCAGGTCTCCAAGTTGGTTGACCAATGAGGGATAACCGACATGATGTGTATGTTTTGATGAGATTAAGTTTTCATAACAGATGTTTCCGTTAATGATTATGTGCTATATATAGTGAGAGATGGGAAAACGAAACGTCGCGAGTAAAAATGCCGGACCAAAATTTTCTCGCTCAAAATACGAAAGGGCACTCACTTGACAGCTGAGTTATGTGACAGATATAGTAAGACGGCTGAGTTATAGAAATAGGGATTATGGTTTAGGGTCTAGGGATTAATGTATATCATTTATAAAGTATATGATTGAAACTGAAACAAAGTATATACATTCAACTGAAAACACATTGTATATTGTTTGTTGTATATGGTGTACTGTCAACTTATATCAATTGGTAAAGTTTTTAGTACTTGTAAGACAACATATTTCTCAATATCAAGTTAGAGTATCAACTTGTAAATAGAATGAACTTAATTATAATTTTGATGATTTATACACATTTTGATGATATATTCAATTTATATTACTAAAAGGAGCTTAATTATAATTTTGGTCAGTCTTAAATTATATTTTCGAATTTAGGGTATGTTTGAAGTTTGACTGAGTTATATAATTACCTTAAAGCTGAGTAATCTAAATGAAACGGCTCAGTTATTTAAATGAAATACTGAGTTATCATAAGTCAAATACAAAAAAAGTTCTGAGTTATTTGAAGTCAAATATTCCATCCATTACTCCTTCGTCGTGGATTTCTACTGCGATCTTCATACTTAATCCCTGATTATTTTCATTGGATATCCCTCAAACGTTATACCAAGCGCTAGACACTCGACAAACTTCAGTGAATACACCCCACAATCTCCAACTTGGATGTTTTGGGGAACGTTTTTTGGGTTTATCCTTCTGAACAAAAACGGCTTCATATTTTTCCCAGGAATGAATGTATTAATCTTTGCAGGTAACATCTGCGTCAGCGGTGTAAACTGGTTTAAGATTTTCAGTTCACTTTCTTCTGTGTCCGATGATTGGATCGTAGCAATCAATCTTCTCCTTCATAAGATCTACGTGAAAGGCCACCCAATGATTGCCTCCGGTTTGAACTACTCCATACAAGTGATCGACATCTTCGAACCACTTCTTCTTTGCCTGAACGCTTTTGATTTCGGGTATCAAACCGTCCATCAAATCCTTATAGCCACTGCTGAATTTGAAATTCTTTTGTTTGATCTTGAACTGAGTGTAGTCTACATTAACCATAAATGATACAAACCATTGATCCAAAAATGCAATGCGGTTGGAGCAGAATGGAGTTGGCGATTGCATGCTCCTCTTGATGAGGACTCTCATATATGCAGCAAGATGCTGTGGAAATAACATAAAGTCAGCCATCGAATTAACATAACCCAGCCATCAAACATTCATAACTCAGCCATAATCATTCATAACTCAGCCATAACGAATCATAACTCAGCCATCAAATACTCATAACTCAGCCATAAAGAAAACTTACATTATCATACAACCATCCAAAATATTTATCCAACCAACGATATCTTGTATACATGAGGTATCTGTAGAACTTCGCCTCCTCGGAATTCACAGTCTCTGGATTTTGACTTTCACAAACAATTGAACCCAAGTCAGTTTAAGCAAATATTGATATTAGTTCTATAAAAAAATGGTGTAAAAGTCCTTACTCCAATGCTTTCATGTGTTCCCTAAGTTTATCCAGTTTAGACTGGTCAACAGGGGCGAGTGGATCGTAGATTGCTTTTGGCGGTTCAGAATTCCTCCTCATGCACGTCATCCCACTGTATCCAATACAAGGAAAAGGAGTAGGAGGGGCATTTATCACCAATGATATCCCATTAGGAGAGAGTTTAACAGTTTCAAGCCGAAATTCCTTAATTCTTCGGCACCTCTTCTTCTCATCTTCTTCGTCCGATTCAGAATCCGGTAAGAATTCATCTAATCCCTCGTGAACTTCTTTGGTGATATCCTGAACCTCCGAGTACACAGGCACAGGCGCATGCGCAACATTCTTATCTACTTTATAGTTATTACACCCTCACGACGCCTCTTTCCTTCACCTGTCTTTAACCCAGCCCAGTCCTTCTCCTACTTTATCTTTAACCCAGCCCCGTCCTTCTTTAATTCAGCCTCTTGCTTCCTTAACTCAGGCTCCTGCTTCCTTAACTCAGCCTCTTCCTTCTTCTTCGCAATCTCCTCCTTCTTCTTCGCATTTTCCTCCTTCCTCTTAGCAGCGGCCTCTTTCTTTTTAGCAGCAGCGACTTCCTTGGCCGCTTTCTCATCAGCGATATCCTTGGGATCCTTCTTGATAATCCGAGATTGATTTCGTGTCCTTCTCACGGGTCCTGATTCTAGTTTCTTAGCAGGAGAAACACTAACGAAATCAACATCAGTAACCCCGCCTGCTACATTAAACAAGCTATTTTTGGCCTCAGAATCCAACCTCTTTTTCACCTCAGCATCCTCTTGCGCTTTCAATTTCGCCATCATATCTTTCCCATTGGCCTTTGTAACCTCATCCAGCAATGGATTTTTCACCACCAAATTTTCCGGGGTCTTAAATACATTTGGACTACCAACGGACATTTGAGGTGGATAAGTTACTGCGGCTGGACTATTAACGGACTTTTGCTGTGGTACCTCCAGAGGTTTTGGGCTGGGGACAAAGTTCTGTGCACTTTCTCCCAAAAATTGGAGACGCTCTTCGACTGCATCTCTAAATGGATCTCTGACTGCATCTTGCACAGCATCTCTGACTGCATCTTTCACAGCATGACACATGTTATCCATTTTGGAATCGTAGACGGTAAACCGTGACAGAAATTCTTGTACCATATCATCATGGCCATCAACCCTACGAGAAATATTCTCCACACAAGTGCGTATGTGCGTCAGAGCAGCATCGGACAAAGATGATTGCTACTTCTTCTCTTTCTCCTTCTCTACATCACCAATTTCATCTTCCTTGTCCTTGGTTTTCTCTTCAACCTCCTTGGGTTTCTTCTCTTTCTTCTGCTTCTTCAGTAGTGGCTCAGACAAAGCCACCGGAACCTTAATCTTCTTCGCATTCCTCTGCATAGGCCGATAATAACCTCTTATAAATGTACCCGCATGTAAGTCTCTTATCAAATTCACAAGCTGTGGGTCATCTTCTTTATCCGGCCACTGAGGAAACATATCTTCGACAGCCTTCTTCCTAATAAAATTCTTCACACGCACCTACAAAAGTATTTCATAACTCAGCCATCAAATAATCAGAAGTAAATAATAGGGTAACCCATCAAACATTGATAACATACTCATAACTCAGCCATGAAATATTCATAACTCAGCTATGAAATAGTCATAACTCAGCCATCAAATAAATAAAGAATAACTTTGCGATCAACCACTCATAACTCAGCCGTAAATTAAAGATTAACTCAGTCTGAAAACTTACATGACCATGCTCTTCAATCTCCGCATCGAGGACAGCATAAAAACGTGCACGGGTCCGCGTTCCAGCCCATCGAAGAAGCGAAACTACTTCCGCTGGTTCTTCATCGACTCTTTTGCCATAAAGCTCTCCAATGCGTGTGACAGATTCATACCCCAAGCCAATAACGCGTAACTCAGGCCATTTAGCACGTATGTCCTGCCTGTTGATTGCAATAACTTAACTTCATGGATAAGATTTTCAAATCCAGCGCGAACCCATGGATAAGTCATCATGGGTTCATCATCGAATACTCTTTTTGCAGTTTCAAAAGGTATCCTAGAATTTTGATGCCTTGCAAAAAGTCCCATCGCTTGAAGAACTAAAAGCCCTAACCATTTTTTCTTTTCTTCACTCCAGGGCCGACAGACCGCTACTTCTGTCAACAGTTCATCAAGCTTGGGTCACTCCGATGCGGCACCTTCAACTCCTCCTAGAACGATTTATATTTGCCTTCGTCAGATGAGAAACTTTCCGTTGGAAATGGGTCTGTGTTTAACCCAGTGATCTCACTAAATTAGTGTAAGCTAAAACTGATGGGTTGATCACCAACCACACTCCAAATCTCCTTCTTCTGTACTCTCAGCTGTCTACATAGTAGAAAGTGTACAGTTCTGCCAGACCAAGAGACTTTACTATCAGCATGGCTAGCAATTACTCCAATAGGATATTCCTTCAGAATTTCCCACACACCCACTCCTATTTCTGCTTTAACTTTGCTGAACTGATGGGTTGATCACCAACCACACTCCAAATCTCCTTCTTATGTACTCTCAGCTGTCTACATAGTAGAAAGTGTACAGTTCTGCCAGACCAAGAGACTTTGCTATCAGTAAGCCTAGCAATTACTCCAATAGGATATTCCTTCAGAATTTCACACACACCCACTCCTATTTCTGCTTTAACTTTGCTATCCTTTCCCAAAGAGCAAGTGTGATTAATTTCTTTGTTCTCTAGATTTGAAGCCCCTTCAGGGTAAAGCCTTGGAGGGTAATCAGGTACTCGAGTATCTTCATGTTCCAGCTGATAAAAGAAATAAATAACCCAGCCGCAATGGAAATATAACTCAGCCCCCAATAAAAACTTAACTCAGCCCCCAATAAAAACTTAACTCAGCCTCAAATCATCTATAACTCAGCCGCAATTAAACTGAATAATATATAACTCAGCCGCAATAAAACCCTAACTCAATCTCGAATAATATATAGCTTATCCAGAATGAAACCCTAATTCAGTCTCTAATAATATATAACNATAACTCAGTCGCAATAAAACCCTAACTCACTCTCGAATAATATATAACTCCGCCGCAATAAAACCCTAACTCAGTCTCGATTAATATAACTCAGTCGTAACAAATTCTTACCGGAGAAGACATTTATGAGAAGACGAAGACGAAGACGAAGA
>OVBI01003791.1:0-10537 GCA_900406495.1 Sisymbrium altissimum | reverse complement strand
TTACTAACTTACGTATTTATAATGTGAATATTATTATTATTTAACATATATATATATATATATATATATATTTTTTTTTAGTTTATTTGTAAGTCAGATAAAAGAAGTTATTGAAGGGATTTCAGAAACTAACATCAACAAACGAAAAGATATGCATTTTGCACCATGGTTGAAGAGTCAGGTGATCAATGTTTAAGTTTACAAAAAATATGCTAAATAAATTATATATGATGCAAATTTAATATATATTAATTAATTAATTAATTAATTTCTATTGAAACCGTGAATATTGCAGGTTGACTATGACGATCCATTTTATCCACCATGGTTTCATGGTTTAATTCAAGGTCCAACCGCCAAAATAATAACGGCACCCATGTATTTCACCAGGGGATATACGTTTCACACCTTTGATTACGGCAAACGGAAGGCAACCACCAATTATGGAATATGTGTGAAGGGTGAAACAGACTTTTATGGGATCTTACAAAAATTTATTGAAGTGGAATTTGCAGGATTAGTTCGGCTGAAATGTGTGACTTCAAATATGAGTGGTTTGATCCCGTTGTAAGTAGAGGTGTTCGAAACAATAAATTTGGAGTCGTAGACGTAAACTCGAGGAGAAAATATAACAAATTTGAGCCATTCATCTTAGCATCACAAGTATAGCAAGTTAACTTCATTCCATATCCTCGGATTAAAGAAACAGGAATGACTTGGTTAGCGGCTATTAAAATCACTCCCCGTGGTCGAATTATTGGAGGAGAAGAATTACCCTTGCAAGAAGATTCAAGTACGGATATACAAGCACCCGATCAAACTACAGAGGAAATTGTGTTAATCCATCCGCGAAACCGAGAATACGAAGATCTTCCTGATGATGACAATGGTAGTGCAGATGAGTTTGATGAAAGCGAAGAATGTGATGATGACGAAGGTAGTGCAAATGATGATGGATCCGATTGAATGTATTTGATATGTATGAAAACGTTATTTTTAATGTATTAACTATGTTTTATATATAAATTTTGCATTGAATAAATTTCATAGATGTTTTATATCATCTATATATATTTTGCTCATATAATTAACTTAATTATAACACATACACTATATATATTTTTCATTTGTTTACTATTAAGAATTCTAAATTTTGTGTTTAGATTGTTATATTAGAATAGAATTTGAGTTCAAAAATTTCATTATAATACACTAACAAAACATAATCAAAACCAAAATTCGATTTTATTAATGTTTTTACATATAACCATCTATTTTCAACGATTTTACGAGGAAAAAATGTCAATTTGTTGGTATATACATGTTGTTTAGCATAAAGTTTACGAGGTAAACAACAGTGAATCCCTAAACCCTAAATTAGAAGATTTTGTTGAGAACTCGTTGCAATTTTGCATCGATTCAGGGACGAAAAGAAGATGCCATCGACTTTACAATGAAAACAAGATGCCATCGACTTTACGACGAAAGGAAGATACCATCGACTTTACGACGAAAGGGAGGGGCCATCGAATTTACGACGAATTGTGGGCCATCGAATTTACAACAAATTGTTGATACATGCAAAAAAGATAGAATATATACAAAAAAAAAAGTCTTTTACTAATTATCAAATAGTAACACTACTTTACTAACTTCCTAACTTTTTGATACCATTCGAATAATTCTCTCTAAATATTATATATATATATAATAATTCTTCTTAAAAAATTTGGAGGGAATAACTAAAAAAAACCATAAATTCTGAAACTAACCATTTTTCACTTCTCTATCTTCCTCACTCTCCCTATCTCTCTTTACTCACTTTCTAACTTTTTAATTTTGTCATATCAACAGGGCAAAATGAAAGCAGATCTATTGGCCTTTTCTTGGGCGGTCGAAAGCATGACATCACTACATCATGATAATGTGGTTTTCGAAACTTCCTCATCTGAAGTCAGAGAAGTCATGTGCAACCTTCAGTTATATCCAAACCTGTGTCTAATTGTTTAGAGGATTCAGAGTTTTCTGCGTAAACTCAACTCATGGTCCTTAGAACATGTTCACAATGACAGGAATGAATTGGCAACGACAATTGCTGTGAGTGTCACCAGAGACAATCGTCTTCAGTCATATCTTGCTCGCAATGGTCCCACTTGGCTCCACTACCAGCTCTGTCAAGAAGTCACGTTTGGTTGACCTCCGTTCTTTATCCACAAGGTGCTTATGTCTCTTGTCTTTACCAGATTTCCTTTGATCTTAGTTTCTGTTTCAACAAGAGCTGTGTGTTTGCTTTACTATGCTTTATTATAGTACCTACTGGTACTTGCAACTATTTTTACTATTTTCTTGTTTCCAGCATTTTTGCTGTTCTTGTACTCTGCAATATTTTCTCTCCTTATTGGTATTTTCAGTGTTAAAAAAAAAAAAAAAAAGTTTGTCATTCTTTTAGTTATTTCACAAAATCCCCCTTCTTATCTAAATTTATTTTTTGAACGAAAATTTGATAAGAAATTAGTTTTATATATGACTCAGTATTTCAAAATCAAATCTAACAACAACAACAAAAGCGCAAGGGACGAAACTCGCACGTATTTTGACGTAAGAAAAAAAAATCGCACGTGCGTAGATATCTGTCCGAGTTGCGAACGGAAAAGAGTCAACGAGGTTCTTATTTCTCTCAGACACTAACTCAAAGCTTTTCGGTCTCGCTCTCTCTATTTCACACACGTACGAACACACACACACAAACACAAACACGCACAAAATTAAAAAAATTAAAAAAAATTTAAAAATTAAAAAAAAATTTAAAAAAACAAAACAAAACACAAGCGAACTCGATAAAATAAAACAACAAAAGGAAAAAACAAAAATCCCTTTAGGGCACAAAGAGAAGCACTTCTGCAAGAACAACAAAGCAAATTTCGCGGCTAAATCAATCGATTCTACTGGTTCGTAACTCAAAACTCTAATCTTCAATTATCAATTATCAATCATCAATTTCTGGGTTTTGTCAATTTCTTGATTCGATTTTGACTTTTTCCTTCGAGCAAAAAGCTTCATACTTTAATTAAACTCTCGGATCCTCTCAATCTCTTCTTCCTTTCCTCCGTTTCCTTTACTTTCTCACCTCGATTATGCTCTCAAACCCCAATTCTTGATGAATTACTGTTTGATTTTTTCACTTTCTTACTTAGTAAAAAAATAGCTAAAGAATTGATTTTTCACTTCTCATTATCAATCTCAAGACTTTAATATTAGTGTTTTGATTCTTGAAATCAGGTGTGCAAAGGGTTCAAGAATTTGGATGAGTTCTTGGATTTAAGTTTCAGGTGAAACTTTGTTGTAAAGAAGAAGAATGGGTTCAGAAACAGAATTAGACCAAGGTGGTTCTTCTGTCCGAATGAATACACTTGAGGTAAAGTCACTCATTTACCAAAAGATCGGACATTCAAGAGCAAATACTTACTTTGACTACCTCGGTAAATTCCTCACCTCGAGGATAACAAAGTCTGAGTTTGATAAGCTTTGTATCAAGACGGTTGGTAGAGAAAACGTCACTCTTCACAATCGTTTACTACGTTCTATTCTCAAGAACGCAACTCTTGCTAAATCTCCACCACCAAGAAGTAGTAGTCACCATAAGAAGTGTGATTCTGCGCTTAGAAAATGCAGGTCGAGGAAGTTTAGAGATAGACCGAGTCCTCTTGGTCCACTTGGGAAGCCTCAGAGTATCACTACAACGAATGATGAGTCATTGTCGAAGCTACAAAGATTGCCAATGGAAGTTGCTTCTGTTGAAGAAGGAGAAGAGGTTGAACAAAGTGTTCAGAGCAGAAGTCCGTTAACAGCACCGCTTGGTGTTTCCTTTAACGGAGTTAGAAAGTCTGTTTGCAGAAACGGTGAGATTTGTCAAAATAGTGGCGAGCTTCCTGATACAATGACGTTGAAGAGTGTGTTAGAGAAGAAACTTGAGATGGAAGGGATAAAGTTATCTATGGACTCTGCTAATGTTTTGAATAGTGGTTTGGATGCGTTTATTACAAGGCTGTTAAAGCCTTGTTTGAGTTTGGTCCAAAGACAGCGAGTATCTATGTTGGATCTTCGTGCTGCTATGGAGTTGAATCCACGGGTTCTTGGAGAGGATTGGCCTGTATATCTAGAGAAAGTCTGTTCTCGTGGTGCTTCGGAGGAGTAAAGTTGTAGAAAAAGACAAGCCATTATTTAGCGATTTTCGACATGTGAAACTGTTGATCTTATTTGATTTGATCGATTCTTTTCCTGGAATTTGGATGGAATTGCCATTTAGAGTGTTGTTCTTGAGGAAGCTCACAAGGAGGAACAAAAGAGGCTTCAGGTTGTACAAGTTCTGATAGTTTATATATAATATATATAGTTTAAACACCATTTGTTTAGAAGTTCTTTTTCTGTAATTTTTGTTTTTGGCTTCTCGTAATGTAACAAATTTTCCATGAAAGCAAAAGAAAATTTTAACATCAGTTCTCTATAGACTTTGTCTTATTCGCAGGAAGTCAAATTTCATTGAAGCAGAACATAATCTAGACAAATAAGAGGAGACCAAAGTCATTGCTTCGTGAAAACATGTCAGACATATGTAAGTTGTTAAAGTCAGTTCTCAATAAAAACGATACAGTTCAAGAAAATGTAACACCTCAGTTTCAATGTTGAGCTTTGTGGTCTGTTAACTATAATACTAAAAACTTGTTTTAAATTTTCTCCAAAATACAAAACAATTTGATAAAGAAAAGGAAAACAACCATTTCTTATGTAGTTTTTATCTAAATAAACTGGCTCAGAATCCATAAATAAACAAGCACCACTCCCATAAGGGGGATAGAGATAGGCCGAGCCATAAAGGATTTTCCATGAGACTGGAAATGAAAAACTGTTTGAACTACACTGAACATATCCCACAATTGAATAGTGGTCGCGGAAACAAAACTCTTACATGTGTGGTGCTTCCAAACTCTTATACTAACGAACCTAATTCTACCAACAGAGAATACAAAATCTTGAAGTAAGCTTGAGTCTTTTTAGGCTCTTCATTCTTCAACCACAAATGGGGAGAAAACTAAGCATTAAATAGAGTGGCAATGCGCAAGATCACGTAGAAAGAATATGCAAACGAGTTGGCTTTTGAGTGTTTGAGTGTGATGTTTGAGTTTTTCAGCTCGAGATCGCGGCTGGCTTTTCACGGTTTGCCATGTAAGTCATGTAGATTGTCCATAGATACGAAAACGAGTTGCTTACAAGAGGCTACACGAAAATATTAAAACAAGAACAGAATCAGGAAAAGTAAATAGGAAACGATTTTTTCTTCTTGAGTGAAAATGAACGCTACCTGTAAGTGAACGGGGAAGAATCTGAATGTTATAAAATCACAAACAGGCCAATACATGACACCGTTAAACATTGCAGGGAGTACGTCTCTTTTCAATCTTGCAACTATCTCTGAACCACTTTCCCCTAAACAAACAAACAGAACATAAAATAGCTTAGAAACATAGTTTTGTGTAAACAAAACCACTGAGACAATATGAACTAAGATGTACATCTATATAGAAGAAACTTACCCTGTAAGGAAGCGTTCAATGAGAAGAAAACAACGGTCATGATAGGCCCGTAGATAGTTTGTCCCATGGCCATTTTCTTAAACGTAGTGATCAAATCTTGTTTTGGAAAGAGTCTTGACATGAAGTTGAACCAATAGTGAAGTGTTGGACCCAATACAAACAGACCATATCCTCCCATCCTTGCTGTTCTCACCAAGTCATAAGACTCCGTAGACTTTCTCGCAATTGTCTGTTGAAAAAAGAAAACATTTCAAGAAGTCAACAAAACTAAAAAACAAGAATCAGACACAGAAACATATGTTCTGTTCTTGTTAAGATCAAGAACTCAAAATATTGAAGGAGAATATGAAAGGTAAGTTAAAACAATACTCAAAAACAAGAATCAGACACAAACATGTGTTCTGTTCTTGATACGATCAAGAACTCAAAAACAAGAATCAGATACAAACATATGTTCTGTTCTTGATACGATCAAGAACTCAAAAACAAGAATCGGACACAAACATATGTTCTGTTCTTGATACGATCAAGAACTTGAAATATTGAAGTAAGTAAGTTACCTGAGAAGACAAATCGGCGGCAATGTAAATAAGAGAAGACGTGACGCTTTTGGTGATAACCGGTTGTGATTTAACCATACCAAGATACCACCCAACGAATCCCACCTTTGGAACCGAAGCAGATGAACAGAAACCTGAAGGAGAAGGTGGAAGGTGAGGCGAGCGAAAATAAGGCCTCAACTGAAGTTGTTTCATGTCCGCCGCCGTGTTCCGTCGTATCAGACGTGCGGCGTCGGCAGCGGCGTTTCTGAATAAGGCACCGCTCATTTTTGGTATTTGGTTCTGTGTGGATGCTTCTCCGAGATTCTAGGGGGTTATTCTAGAAAGCGTTTTTACCTTTTGGTAAACTGTTAAATGTTTTTGTTTTTACTTTTCTCCAGTCAAATTTTGTGTTTAGGGAGTTAATTTAGGAATTCACATTTATTTGTATCGCATATATGTGTGTGGGGAAGGTTCCAGATACGGATTCGTGTGTCNCCCGGTCGTAGCCGCCAGTTTCAATTTTAAATTCCGGTGGCCAACGCTACTCGAACCCAGGTGGTGGAAGGGTACTACCACTTCCTTACCACTGGACCAAAGCAGTTTTGGTTAAATCTGTGATTTTTGATCTTTCGATATCTGAATTTTAGATATTTAGATCTAAAAATATTTTTGAAATACTCAAAATAATGTAAAATCTTACTGGTTGTAACTTGTAACATACGTAGATTAAACACTCTAGACTAGATTTTTGTAATTTTGAGCACAAACATGAAGGAAAACGAAGTAAAGAGATTGAAAGAATGAAATAAATCGAATAGCCGCTGGACAAAAATACATAAAGGAAAGATACCTAATGAAGAGATGAAAGGTTAATGACTATTTTACTTTTCAGTAAAGAAAAACTTTAAAATGAACAAAAATGATGTCATTGAGTTTCTAAACCCAGATTAAGAAACCCAAAACTCAGATCTATAAACTCTTAGGAGGTTGTATTGGATCAAAGATTTGAGAGAATTTGAAGTTTTAAGAATTCAAGGAGATTTTAATAATTCTGAATTTGATTTAGGACTTGAATTATAATTCAAAGAGATTTTTAAAAAATCTGATATTTAATTTATAAAATTTACTAATGATTTAATTATAATAAATTAAAATGAATCAAATTCTGAAAAAAAATTCTTTATATTTTTATTCAAATAAAATATAAAAAATTGAAGTTTGAATATATTTGAATTTTTTTTTAGGATTTTCAACTTTTATATCTTTTTTGTTAAATTTTAGATAAAATTTTTTTTATGGTAACATTTTCTCATGATTTCTTTAGTACTCTCCATGATCTCTTTGCTTCTTGCCGCTCGCTTAAACCTGGCTCTTAAAATCTTAACTCGTCACATTTCAAGTCAACATATTATATATAAAAATCTGGAAAAATCATACGAAATCTGATCGATGATCTGATCAATGACCTAAATCTAGTATGCTTATAAAAATATAAGCAGAAGCGTGAAATCACTTCATAATCAAATAACATAACTAATAAACATTCAATCAGCTAAATTTACTTTCCAATTGAATCATAATGGTGAAATCTGAAATTTAAACTGAATTATTCAGTTGTCAAAAAACCATTACAACTATCAAAGCTGTTTTTCCTTACCTGGGTTTGCTTCGATCGAAGGAGGCGGAGGTCCGTTTTCAATGAGGAGAGGGATGATTTCATCAGAAGTTGATGTAGGGGTGGAGGAAGTTTTGTGAGAAGCCAGAATATCTAGATCTTGTGAGATGGACGTCACTGATTCTGATCTCCGCAAAGAAGAAGAAGATGTGGCTACAAAATTGTTCACGATCATGATTCTGATCATCGAAGGAGACGGTGAATTTTAACGGTGATGCAAGGCTTTTCGGAGATAGAAATGTTCGTCAGAGATGGAAGAGGTTCGCCGGAAATCGATCGAGGGCGTTGCATTTGGAGAATAAATAGATATAGTTTTTTTAAAAAATTAATTCATTAAGGGTAGGAAAGTCATTTGATCCTTACTGAATAAGTGTATTTTTGTAAAAGATAAAATAAATGTATTTTTGAAAAAATGTACGATGAAATGTGTATTTATAACAATTTCCCAACTTTTTGTATTATATAAAAATGAAAAAAAATATTAAAAATTTTCAAATTTTTAATTTTCAATTAATATTTTTTTTTCAAAATTTTTTATTTGATTTTTTGAAATTGAAAATAAAAGAAAATAAAATAAAAAATTTCAAATACCATCATAATGTTGATATTTGTATTCATTACTTTTTAACTACAATTTATCTATGAAATCCCTTCAAATCCTATCTAGTAGATTATATTGAAGAAATTTCAAATTTTCAATAAGTTGGAATTTGAAAGATTTGTATAAATGATTAATTTAATAAAAGATGATTTTAATGAATTTGTACAAATGTCAAATCCAATAAGAAAATCTTTATAAAAATCTTGAAATTCTTTCAAATTTTTAATCCAATAAACCCCCTTATAATCACAAAAGAAAATCAACCAATACTCGAATTTTACAATCACAATCATTTCAAAATAAACCTGGACATTTTACCCGAATCCCACTCAGAACCGATCTGAATAAACCGGTTCAGATCAGGTTCAAGTTCAAATCCTTACTCTTATTTTATTGGATTTTTCATGTATCCACCATTTTTAAGTTAAATTCAGGTCCTATGTGAGACCGTTGAAGTAAGCTTTGTCTTGATAGACTTCTTTGTCATGATCAATACCTCTGCCATATTGACCATCGTGATCAATCTACATTAAAAGAAACCTTATTTTCTGTCTTGTTATAAGAAAGAGTTTTTTTTTTATCTGTTAACTAATACTAACAGTTTATGGATCAAGTTATTTTTGCTGCGATATATTTCAGGCCACTCTGCACAGTATATGGAGAGAAAGGAACCGTAGACGCCATGGGGAAAAGCCACTGCATGCCATCCAAATCATTAAAGTGATTGACAAAACTCTAAGAAATCGGCTGCTCATTATCAAAAAGATGGGAGATCAGACCCTAGAAGAAGGTCAACTACTCTATATTCTCACTTGAAGCTCTTTCATTCATTCTTTCATTATTCCACATTTTTTAAAAACGTTTACAGCAATTTGCTATAGATACACTTGATGTAAAAAAGGGTTTTTTGGATGAATAAATTTTACATTCTTTCAAACAAAAAAAACAGTTTATGGATCAATCAATGTTAAATAGATGGTTCCAAATTTATATTTTACTCTAAAACCATATTACATTACCTTGATACAACAAGAACTGTGATAAAAAAAAGAAAAGCAAGAGAAAACAACGATTTCTTCTATAGTTAAAATTAATGAACTAAAAATAATGGAAAAAGTAAAAATTTTACTATGACTGGGTGTTAAGGTATCCGTTTGGGTTTGGTTCGGATAATTCGGATTTTCAAATTTTTAGGTTTAGAGATATAAAATCCGTTTGGATATTTTTTTTATTTTCATTGGGTTCGCTTCGATTCCATCCGGGTTCAGTTCGGTTTCATCCGGGTTTGGTTCGGGTTCGGGTATCCATAATATAAAATAAAAAATAAAATGGTTAAGCTTAAATAAAATTTATTTTAATTTTGACAATTATAATATAGTTTTTTTTAATATTTCAAGTTCTTTTTTATATTTCAGTTATTTTCTATTAAAATAATTAATAATTTCAAGTTTGTAATTGTAATATTGAGTATTTAAGTTATTATAAATCTAAATATAATTAATATTTTTAAAATATAACTATATTTTGGATATTTCATATATCCATTTGGTTCTCGATTCTCGGTTCGGGTCGGATTCAGATTCATAAATACATAAATTTAAGATTAATTTGTGTATCTTAACAGTTTGGATTCAGGTTGGGTACTATTTTTTTGGGTTGGGTTCGGATTAAATTTTGGGGCAAAAACTAGAATGACATGAAATTATGTTAAAAAGATTAGAATAGTCAAAATCTTTTGAAAATTACTAAATTGTTTTTACTACCTATAATGCCCTTTTTTATTTGATACCAAAAAAAGATTTACGAAATTGCCATTACTTTTTCAAAAAAAAAAACGAATTTTTTTTCCACAGTTAAAAATCTGGGTAAAAATCGGATCTAAAAACCTGTCGTACATGAAGTGGCAGATTTAATTTTATCCCAGGTTTTTTTCCAATTGACAGTTTTATATTCATGGTTTTATATAACTGTGGCAGGTTTTTGGTTCACTTGATGACAGATTAATTGAAAATGGCAGTTATATCGAGTATATGATGTCAGATTTATTTTCCACCCGTAGTTTTATTACGCGGACGCTAGGTTTTTAGTTTGTTGGTAGTTTTATTTTCTTGAACGGCAGTTTAAAGAC
>OVBI01003790.1:0-10550 GCA_900406495.1 Sisymbrium altissimum | reverse complement strand
TAAGATGAGGTGGGTGAAGGAGAAGAGAGCACATATAACTTTATATATATATAGATATAAAATATACTCTATAACTTATAACGAAGAGTAACTATGATATCGGGTGTATGTTATGTATAAATGGCCATAAAAACCTTTTCTCTCTCTCGGTCACTCTCCGTCTCTGTTTCCTCTCCTCTCTCTCTCTCTCAGTCCCCCTTCTTCTCTCTCTGCTCGTTCTAGGGTTTGATCAAATGATGAAGTTTTCTTTCTTCTAAGACAATTCCGCGCAAAATTTCCCCTCTTTCTCTCTATGTTGTATGATCAGCAACGGAGAAGGCCAAGTCTGAAGTGGACATGTAATTGCTCCTCTTTCTATTTACTCCGTCCCGCTCCTCCGCCGGCCTCTTTGATTTCATCCAATCACTATGATGCATTTCTTCCTCAACCGTTTCTCCTTTTGCTCACCGAGGCTGGAATCTGTCATGAAGAAAGTACCACTCTCAATCTTAATTTCCACCATTATAAGATTATCAAGCGAGAATTGATTCGAGAGTCCAATTTAACTTGTTAGAAATTAGTATATGAGAGTGTCATACTTTTACTTGTAAATAATATACTGTACTATATTTTATGATGTTGTGTAAATTTTATAAATTTATAAAGTTACTTCGAGGAAATGTGAGTAAGCTTATTCTATTTTATACAGGTCACTATTTTCCATGGTCTATACTCTATACCACATATGGGACTGAATTTTGCATTTATGCATCATGTGTCTATTATAAATGCATTATAATGGTTAAGGAATGGATCACATTTGTTTTTTCTCCGGTGCAGCCATGGAATTTAGTAAAACAGAGAGAGCAGCTTGCAAATAACTACTTAGGACAGCATATCGAAGACATGATATTGTATCAACCACCTTTTCAAAACGATTCATAAATAGCCATCGATGCTTAATTTTCTTGACATTAGAACAACATTGTGTTCTATATTAGTTGAATTGATTATATATAAAGTACTATATATATAAGTAGTTGATATTATGTATATTATATTTTGCATATTGTATAATATGATACTTACGAGCTTATATTCCTACTTGTAGCGAAAGGAAACACGTGTTTGTATCCCCTAAACCAAACTCTAAAAACGAATACACAGATTAATCCCATAACTCCTAAACCAAACTCTTACACGTTTGTATTCCTCCTTGTAGCGAAAGAAAGCACGTGTTTGGTTCCCAATCCAGCTATATATACTGTACTATATATAAAGTAGTTGATACTATGTTATGTATACTATATGTTGCATATCGTATAAAATTGTACTTATAATGGAATCTGAAGTACATATTTAGTATTTTGAATCATCTACCATTTTCTATTAGCCTCTGCGAGTAATGAAAATGATATGAAATGAACTCATTCAAATTGTGTGCAATGTAACACATTTATTTTTCTACTTAACACGAAATTTTCTTATGTAGTACTCTCGTCTTACATTTATCAGCAAACCATGTGTGACAAACTATTCTATGTTAAGCAATAACTGCAATTTGATTTTATTTACGCTTTATATTCTGTTTATGTCACTATGGAATGGATGTTGCATAAGAATTTCATTCCATGGTCCACAATTTTATTGCCTTTTCGGGCAAAGGATTCGACTACGTTTAAAACTTGGCAATATCATCGTTTAGTGTCTATAGTTATCCTTTTTCTTTTACGTTTAACATTGCCCACCTCACCGGGCAAAGGATTCGACTACATTTAAAACTTGGCAAATCATCGCTTAGTGTCTATAGTTATCCTTTTTCTTTTATGTTTAACATTGCCCACCTCATTTAAACACAGTTTGTTACATAGTACGTTTGATATTATAGTATAGTATGGAAAGTAAATGCAAGAAACTCTAAAGTTGCCAAATGGGCATTACTCCAAAAGTAGGCAACGTATAGGTGTTTGGCACACTAAATAGTTTTGGCTAATTAACTTTATGGATATAATAACTTAATAGATTTTAATGGAATTGGCCGATTTTTCCTACATATATAGGTTTAACATTTCAAAACTAATGTAAGATAGGTAGTATATATAATACGGCTATGTAGATAGTATAGTACGGAAATTGAATAAAAATAATACATATTGTATTTGAAAGTATGGATAGTATAGGAGATGAAAATAACACCTACCACATGATCAATGGTAAGTGTTTGTTGAACTCTTTTTGATTGCAGGTTTTTCTGCAACTCATTCTCTATTTTCTCTCTTTCTTTCTCACACCTCTTTCACATCAGAGCTGCACTTTCTCACTCTTTTCATTAATTGGATATTTTTTACACAACACACACGTACACTTTTGTACACTTGCATACACTGTTGACTTCAATCTCCATTTTGACTTTCCTCTTCTCCACTTTGTCTTTGACATTTCATTTTGCTTCCTCTTTGTTCTACTTCTTTTTATCTTATTCTTTCTTTTTCTCATGAAACTGTTATTATTGTAGGATTGTATAACGCTTGGATCACTTCTATTAGTGGCCCCCATGTTCACTCACTAAGTTCATGGACTGGCTTATCCCTATCCGACGATCGGTGCGTTAATCGAGAGGTTTGAAAGTCATGATATACTATCTTTACAATCACCACATGACTATTCCCCGTATTTTGGTCTCACTCACATGATACCGCGAATCCCGGTAGATCACCCATCATTTGACTACTGCAGCTTAAACACGCTTAACTCTGGAGTTTTCTCTAAATGTTTAACTGAAAAGGTAAGTGCATTTTAACTTTGGAGTTTTCTCTAGATGTTTAACTGAAAAGGGAAGTGCATTTTGGTGACATAGGTAACCAAATAAATTCTTTTAATCTCTCTACATGAGTTTCCATATACCAGAAATCGGGATATTATAATTCACCCATACTCAAAGAACGCAACATCCTCGTTGCGAACCAAGACCAATTCTTAACCGCCTCTCAGGGCCTCTCAGGTCAGCACTTACACGGCAAACCAGCTCTGATACTACTTATAACGCTCCGACCGCCCCTACCAGTGGGCCTCCATGTCCTTTCACTAAGCCCATGGACTAGCCCACCCCTGTCCGACGGTCGGTGCGTTAACTGGAAAGTTTAAAAGTCATGATATACTATTCCTTCAATCACCACATGACCGTTCTCCGTGTTTTGGCCTCACTCATACGGTACCGCGAATGACTTTCTCATAGGTCACAAATCCTTTGACTACTGCAGCTTAAAGACGTTTAACTCTGGAGTTCTTTCTGGATAATTAACCGAAAAAATAAGTGCATTTTGGTGATATATATGACTAAATCAATTATTTAAACCTCTCCACATAAATTTTCATATACTAAAAATCTAGACATTAATCAAAAAATATTTTTTCAATAGTGTTACTGTTAGGGTATATATGGCGTTTATGTCAGGTAAACTTCGTCTGTTTATGGGGTTAAAAGTTTAAATAATTAAAATCATTTATTACATGATCATTTGATGTTGTTTTGGGTCCAATATATCTATTTTGTAAATTGACACTTCCTCTTATTATATTATCTAGAAATTACTTTGTTGTAATACAAAATAATGATCAAATATAATCCAAAAATACTATCTCAAATAAAAAGAATTTGGGTTACAATTTTTAATAGATATCATAGACACCATTAAATTCAAATCTATCCAAGAAAATAAGTATGTAATGAAAGTTTTTTGTTGAGCATATATATACATATATGTGTTATTTATATAGATCTTAAAAAAAAATTTCTATATACAATAATTACATGTTAAATGTTAAACATTTTAGTCTTTTGATTAAAATTTTATTATTATTAGGTTTTCTTCTCCTTATGTTTTGGAAAAATTTGAAGTATCTATGATTTGTTTATATCTTACATTTTTTTTGTAAGAAATGTTGTAATCTTTGTAAAAATTTGACATATATCAGAAGCTAGATTATAATATTACCATGTGTCACGTTGGTGTAAGACTACGTAGATATATCAAAATTATACATTTAATAAAATATATATAGATGTTATAAAAATGTAAAGCAGGACACCAAGTTCCAAACCTTGGAAGTGTATAAACAGATGTTATAAGCCGGACAACCAAACCTTTGAAGTCTATAAATAGATGTTATCAGTATCACGTTGTTTTATCATTTCTATTCAAGTTCCAAAATTTTTAATTTTTCAAAGACAAATGGTAGTTAACAGGAAACTCTTACAAAACAATATACATATAGTTTTACACATCCAGAAACCGGTATTTTTAATATACCAATAATTTCATTTCAATTTATATTTTTAATTTCAGGAAGAATATCAATTCGAGTTTAAATTTGCTGATGAAAAAGCTACGGAGAAAGCTCTAAATTATATCAATGAGCATAAAGGTACACTAACACAATATGATGGTTAGTCAGGCCCAAAAAAATAAACCATATGTTATGATATATATTCATATATCGGATATTTATATATGGAGCATTTCAGTTCATTAGGCTTTAAATGTTAAACAACGTATACAAATGTATTTTTCTTTTTGTTAGGAGTTACTTATGTATCATATAATATACAAACCGAAGTACTGACCGTGAGGGGAGAAGGACTTGACGAGGAAAAAATGCAGAAGAAGTTGGATAAGATTTTTTCAGGGAAAAAAGGGTGTCTATGGTGTTTTAGTCCTAAATTCTAGATACTGATATTGTGTTTATTTATGTCTTCGTATTTGCAAAAGTATTTGAATTTTAACTAAAAATTTTGTGGTGCTTATACATATATTCATATTTAATAAAGGATTTTGGATATTTTTATTTAGTAATTGATTATATTAAGTTATATTAGTCCACTCGCATAATTTTTTATCTAAAGAACAAAAAAGAATCGTGCAAATGAATTGTCTTTTATCACCAGAGAGGAGAGAAAATCCAAAAAAGTATTAACAGCTTCAAGATCTTCTATGTAAAAAGTATTTTCTTTAACTCTATCATGTAAAAATCTTTTCTTCAACAATTAGTTAAAGATCTTTAACTATATCATATATAAATCTTTTCTTCAAGATCCTTCATGTAAACATTTTCTTTTTCATATTTAAAAAAATAGTATTTAACAGCTTCAAGATCCTTCATGTAAAAAATATTTTCTTCGCATGTATCAGTGTAAATCCAAAAAAAGTATTTAACAGCTTAAAACCAAAAGAAATATAAAACAAAGCATAACAAGCTCTGAGCCTATGACCAGACTCATGCAGTATAACTGAAAGCAGTTAAAAACAATAAGAAAAAAAAAAGATGGTGATACACTGATATACAAAAAGATTCAGAAAGAATGGAGTCTTATGTTCCATTTGACTTTATAAATTATAGAAATACTTCTAGCTGTATCCATCTCGGTTTCCACGTCCTCAGTTTCATCCACCTCATGTGGATTGCCAATGCATCTCCTTAAACTGTTGTTGGTCTAATCGGTCTTTTCTAAGGAGTATTTTTGGCTTACATTCTTTAAAAGCTTTAAGGAGTACTACGTTTGAAAAATGTTTCTCTCTCAAACACTTTTCTCGATTTATTTTCCCTTTTCTTGGCAGCTCTACCGTGGGTGGGTGAGATTTATCCAGTTTTTTAGTTCTCTCTATATACTCTTTTTTATATAATAACATATAAGTAAATTAATTTACAAAAAAAAATTGTTTCAAAAAATAACATTACACAAGCAGACAAATATAACTTAGAATCAATCAATAATTAAGAAAAAAGTCTAAACACTTTTATAGAACATGAAAACATAAATAAGAACCATAAATTTATTACTTAAAACTTAAAATCAAAATTACTTTAATAAATACTAAGGCATAAATAGGAATCATAAATTTATTAGTTAAATATTTTTATTTTTAAAAATACGAAGACATAAATCAATACCATATCATTCATTTAAACTAAAATTATTATCCATTGGGACTAAAACACGAAAAACATCCCTTTTTTGGTGAAAAAATCTTATCCAACTTCCTCTTCATTTTATCCTCATCTAGTCCGTCTCCCGTCACGGTAAGTATGCTGTCTTTTAATTCTACGGATTTAACTCCTAACAAACAAAAAAATTCATCACAATACATTGTTTGAAAATTTTGGCTTTAAATTCTTTTGTTAGTTTACCTGTATAATTATAGATATAATCGAGAGCTTTTCTCCTGGCACTTTCATCATCAGAATCAAACACAAATCTACATTCTTCCTACAAAAAAGAAATTAATTTAAAGTTTTTAAGAATTCATTATATAACCGAAACCACTTTCTGATGTGTTAAAGTATATGTATAGCCTTTTTATGCGGTTTTTCACAAATCAACTAACCATTTTTGAAAACTTAAAAAGTTTGGAATTTCAATTGAGATGATAAAAACAATGTGATTGCAACTAATTGGTGGCCTACTTATAACATATATATATATATATATATATTAAAATGCATACTTTGATATGGGCATGTAGTCAAACATGCACCAATGTGACATATGGCACTACATAATAATTTTGGCTTCCCACATATTGTATGTCAATTTTACTTCAAAAAATAATTAAATGTATTAAGAAAAAAAAGATATACTCAAATGATAGATATCTCAAAGTTATCCAAGAACATAATGTGAAAATAAACTAATAATAATAAAATTTTATTAACAGATTAACAGAGTATATAAGAAAATTAAAATGTAATTATTCTATATAGAAAAAGTTGTATAAATGTAATTAAGGACTTTTCAAACTACTCATTTTAGGTCCAATGTTTTTTAAGAATCATTTAATCATATTCATTTATATTTAGTGTAATTTTAAAGAATGGATATCTAAATAATAAATTTGTAAAAAGACTAAAACTTAATAACAATAAAAAAAATTAATGTGATTTTATTTTCATAGATTTTAAATATTTAGGTACTAATATTAAACAAAAAATAAAATTTTAATGTTGGTCACAACTTGAATTAAGTTTTAAATAATTATTATTAATTAAAATGGTTTCAAATCCAAACTGATGATCTATACAAATGATGCAACATACCTCGCGGCCCTACCACCTTAGATTTAATAAAAATGTTAGTACTTTTTAAAAAACCATCCACTAACCAATCGTACAGCCATTCAAAGCAAAAACAATGCAACGATCGTAATACGATCAATATGTGGTTTAACAGGTACAATAGTCAGTAATTCAAATCATTGGTGCAAAGTATAGAACATAAGTTAGCATTTGAAACGTACAAAACCTAGATTATGCTCAAACAACCATTATATATATATGGCCTCAACGACTATAAAGTATTTTCATAGTATCTTTTGGACAAGTACTATCTATATGCATACCAAATTACCAATCATAGACATAGATGCACTCTTAATTAGGTATAAATTCGGATAAATAAAAGAAAATAACGTTTAAAGAAATTCCATCAATTTTTTACCACACCAATTATTTCAAAAATGTAAAGATGCCAAAAATGGTTATTGGCCAACCGTACCAAAGAAAACAAAATTGTTATCACAATCAAACTTACCAATAGATGATCGGATAAGTTCGAGGAATTATGTTTACCTAACAGATGTTACTATCTAACACAAAGCAAGCTTTGTTCATCAACATAATTCTAGAATTGAAATCTAAATTTTCTAATTTACGCAAACAACAAACAATAATAAATATTATTTTCCTGAAATGTTACATTTAGAGTAAAAATAACAAGAGACCATCAACTAAGGGCCAATCAGATATGTTAAGACAGAGTGTGAGAGACACAAGTAAAATAACATAGAATTTTGTAATTATTGTATTGCAAAAAATAAAGTCTAACTTGATATATATTCATCAAAGTAAGAAATATGATGCAAAATTCTATAATTATTCATATACTAAACAAGTTTAGCTGTAAGATCGTAAAGTTGTCATCATGCAGTTTTTTGATAATCAGCAGCAAAACAAATTCATCAAATTCAAAGAAACTTCATATTCTCCACGAGTCCTACTTATATTAAAATTAAGTTTCTAAGGAGACTGACTCTAAGTGATATTCATTTCATAAAATCAATAATTGACCCNAAGCATCAAAACAGAGATAATAGTAATTTCTAATTAAAAGAGATTATCTCTTACAAGCATCAAAATATATATATATTGTAGATTCAAAGAAACAACTACCCATGCAAAGTCTCTCTAACACTAAAAAGAACTGTCTAAAAAGCAAATACACATTTTCATGGAAGATAGAATGATAAATTAAGCTAGACAATTAGTTGGTGAGTAAGTAAGTAAAGAAGTAAAGGAAATGAAGTAAGTAAAACAGAGTAGATAGGCAAATTAAACAAGTAAACAAGAAGTTAGAAAGGAACCAAGTAAGCAAAGACAAAACTATAATATAAATAAAAACATTCGACTAAGCAAGCAAGGAAAAATCGAAGGAAGGAAACAACAATAAAGTAAAAATGTCAAAACTAAGTAAGGATTCAAGGAACTGAGGAAGTAAATAATGAAGAAAAAAACTTTGAAAGGAAAGAATCAACGAAGCAAGTTAGAGGACGCAAAAAAGAAGAAACAAGTAAGCAAGTGACTGAAGTAAGAAACTAGTAACTTAGCAACAAAATCAAACAAACATTCACGAAAAAAGGTAAACAATGAAGGATGAAAGCAGGTCTGAATGTGTGCGCAAGTATCAAAGTATGCATGTAGTAAGAAAATCAAACACACATTCATGAAAACAAGGAAATAGTGTAGAAATAAATAATGAAAGGAAAGAATAAAGGACAAACATTCACGAAAAAATGTAAACAACGAAGGATGAAAGCAGGTCTTAATGAAATATTTTGGTCATTTATTTCTTTCTAAAATATTTTGGTCATAAACATCCCAAAACATAATATTTTAGAATATTTCTCCAAAATTATAAAAATAAAATTAGACAATCTTATAAACAAGAGACTTTTCAATTTCTCAACAAAACATACAAGTGTGGAGTATTCTATTGTATTGTGTGACAATTAGAAACAAGGGATGTACTATGAGAACTATATCTTTATTTCTAGGTCATTCAGACACCTAAAATATACTTAATATTATGTAAAAAAATATAAAAAAAATTAAGGTTTTCCAAGTTAGAATTGGTTTATAGTAGTCCTGGGCGTTCGGGTACCCGTTCGGGTTCGGGTCGGATTTTTCGGGTTTTCGGGTTTTCGGGTTTAGGCTTATAGGATCCATTCGGATATTATAAAAATTCGGGTCGGATATGGTTACTAATTTTTCGGGTTCGGGTCTATTTTGTAATACTATTAAAGTTCCATTTTGTATCCAAACTCCATTCGGATTCGGATTATACCACTTCGGGTTTGGATAATTAGTAATTTATAATAAATTTTTAAGTAAAAAACACTAAACTAAATCATAAAACTGATTTATTTTTTCTTAAACATTATTTAAAAACAGTAAACTAAACTAAAAATGAAAAAAAAATACTAAAATTATTGCATCTTATAAACTTTATAATTATGAACTTTGTTTGATTTTGATAGAAGTAATTAATAACTAAGCTAATCCAATAAAAAAAAAACAAAAAACAATGCAAGTAATTTTTTAACTGAGCTAATCTAATAAAAAAAATGATGATGGTAATGGAACTAACTAAGCCATTGAATTCGAATGTTTGTCTGTATTTTATAATTGATACAAAGTGAGTGATCCATTCTAAATTAATCATCCTGCTATTTTTTAAAACAAGTATAAGAACAATATATGAGACATAATTATTAAAACTTTAAAAGGGATAAGTAAAGAAACTGAAATCTTAAATTTAATAATTAAAAAGTTATACAAGTGAAAATCAAAATCAAAATGCTTAAAGAAAGAATCACTCCAAATGTTAAAGACTAACACAAACATACAATGCTTAAACAAAGAAACTCTGAAAATGTTAAAGCATCAATGTTGTCAAAAGCCGAAAGCCAAATGACATGTTGTCCAACGCCGAAAGCCACTGAGCAAAATGTTGTCCAACACCGAAAGCCAAAGATAAAAATGTTGTCCAACCGAAAGCCAAAGCCTAAAATGTTGTTCAACTCCGAATCTTCCAACACAAACAGAAAACAAATCAAAATTGCAATGTTGTTTATCCTCTGAAACATAAATCATATGAAATTATTAACCTAATACTATTAGTAAGAGACAACACAAAATACAAAATAGATTCACGATACCTTACAACCGAGAAGAAGCATGAAACTTGTGATTGCATTTAGTGATCAAAATCAAACTCTACATAAAACAAAAACAAACCGAATGTTAAAAACAAAACAAGTATGTGTAAAGACAAGACAAATAATTGTAGAAACTAGAAAGTAATCATACCTCTCTGAAGATCTTCTTCCTCTTCAATATCTTGAAGTATTTGTGCATTTGTAAGCATTCTTGATTCATGTCGAATGTCCTGCTTCATCCATTGCTCTGTGCACATCAAAACTTCCACCATGTAATGAGTTAGACAGCTTCGGGATGGCTCT
>OVBI01003789.1:0-10555 GCA_900406495.1 Sisymbrium altissimum | reverse complement strand
TATATATATATATATATATATTGGATTTAGCTACGCTGGATTTTGTATTTTTTTTTTCATTCTCATGCATTAATAGAAAATTTTAGGAAGATATCTATTAACCAAAAATAAAAGATATTTTACAATTGAAAACTTAACTAAAAAAAGAACAAAAACGTAAATATCTTCGACGACCAGTGTGTCAACACGCTATAGGTTTATGGTTTTGGTATTTCTGTGAAAGAGGCTCGCATTAATGATTTATAGATATTTTCTTTTTTCTAATAAACCAAAACTTTCTATTTTTCTGGTGAAATAAACCAAAACTTTCTATTGAGCACATGTTTTTGTTGTATAGTGAATAAATTTAGATAAATGCAAAAAAAAAAAACAATAACAATAAAATAGAGATTCGTTCCACAACAACAATAAAAACAAAAGTTTGTTAAAATAAAAATTAAAAAATAATAATAATGTAGTTGGTTTTATCGACAAAAAAGGGGTTGAGAATATGCCACAAACCATAATACGTTGCCGCATGTAATATTCCTTCCCACAAAAGAAAGGGTTAGTTACGTAGTTTCCCCTTCCGACAGAAACTAGATGTTAACAAACACAGAAAAGGCGGGTCCCTTATCCAATTACAAACTGAACATTTATAAAAGCATAGAGACTCGTCAAGTCTTCTCTCATTACCAAACAAACCAAACTTCAAATTATTACAAAAAAAAAAGAAAAAAAAAACTTCTTCTTCTTCAATGGCGACAGGAAAGACATATTACCAACGTCCGAGTCATCATTTCCTTCCCACAGATCGATCTTACCACGTAGCAACTGATTCAGGGTTTGAGTTTGATGAGTCCGATCTTTACTCCGATAAACTCGTCAAATCCGGTCGAACCGGGATGAAACAATCCGGTAGATCGTCTCCGGTTACGTTTGCCACCAGGAAGACGGTAAGTTCTCTTCCTATGAACGTACCGGACTGGGCAAAGATTCTCCGGGATGAGAATCGTCACAGCCGACGTAGAAGTATGGAGAACGATGACGATGAGTGCGTTGACGGAGGAAGATTGCCACCGCATGAGTATCTGGCGAGGACGAGAATGGCTTCGTTCTCGGTGCATGAAGGTGTTGGAAGGACATTGAAAGGGAGAGATCTTAGTAGGGTTAGAAATGCAATTTTCGAAAAGACTGGGGTTCTTGATTAATATCTTAAAAGTATAAGATCCTCTTCTTTTTTTGGGTATAGTTTTAATACTTGATATTTTAGTTCTATTACAATTTTACAAATTACTGCTGGGAAGAGGCATTGATATTTCTAAAAATGCCTTTCAAAATTGTAATTTTCGGAATATTATAAAGTTTTAACGTTGAGACTTGAGATTGGATTACAATTTTCTGGTGAGATTTTTATTTTTGTGATAATATCCTGCCAGTTAATTGATTTCTTCAGTATGAAGTTTTATGCTGTTTAAACTGTACGTAAAAATTCCAAATCGGGAAAATTTGTACAATACAAAACTTGTGGGGTCAAAAGCGAATATTTTAGGAGATAGGGGTAAACAGTTTAATTATTGGTGGGGAGGTTTTGGGTTTGATGTGGGTGGGGTTGGTAAGAAAAGCAGAGGTTACAAATTCATGAAAGTGACACATTTTGTTAAAGAAATATTCGCAATGCAACGTGTGAAGATATTATATACGTTTTCATTGTTAAAACTTAACTGGACCGACATCGAGAAAGTAAGGGAAGACAATTCCTTCCAACTTCGTTTGCGTCTGCCTTGTCCACCAACGAATACTGGGGTTCTTGATTAATAACGTGGGGATACACATCTTATGTGATATGTTTGAAAAATTTCTCGAATTTACGTATATGTTAGTACATATATCAGAATTAAAACTGATTGTTTAATATAAACAATGGAAAAGGCTGCTCCAAGCTTCTTTCAACTTCTTCGAAGAAGAAATCTCAAACGCTGCTCCCAGTTTCTTTTAACTTGGTTTAGATATAGCTAAGTTTGGTTAGTTATAACTTTCAATAGCTTCTCACTGGGTTTTTCCGTTTTTGGCCATAAAAGCTTTATGCTTTTGCAGCTCTTGTAATCAAATATTTGTTTTTGATAATGGAATTTACATTTTATCCCAAAAAAAACATACATAAGCTTATGGAATAGAAATGATGTGATGTGAGGGATATTGGATGTGGGCTATTAGATCTGGAGAAAGCTGATCAAACTAAGGCCACTGGCTACTCAATTTATTTGGATGGGGGTACGAAATGGAAACTTTGTGTTATTCTAGTCTGATTATTGGCATCTTTTAAACCGTTTAATAGATATGATCAGGGTTGTGGGAATCCAAAAGCTTGGTATTGGTAGATTTACTAGAGTTTCTGATGTGGTAGAGAACTCAGTCTAGAAAATAAGAAATAGTAAGGATAAGAATCTTTTTACTGCAAATTCAAAGTATGTCGATACCAAACCTCTGAAGTGGAGATGATGTTGTCAGTAATGCTCTAAAAAAAATTCGAAATTGGTTCTCATCTTTAAAAACATGGGACCAAATTCATATTCATAAGGAGAATAGGGACTCGAGTGAAGTGGTTTAGTTCTCATATAGCGTCCCACGTTTTTGCATATATAGTTAGTTGGCTATTAAAGATAAGTTGTTTATAGGGAATTGTATATGTCCTTAAGGACGACCCCAAGCCTCCTAATTCTGTGGCGAATTAGACGAAAATCAGGATCATCTCTTTTTCGCTGTCCCATACACTTTCACCATACGGATCAAAGTATCAGGTACTTTACATGGTACTCAACCGGTTCTAGATTGGGAAGCAACTCTGGCTATACTAACATTGCTCAACTATAAATTTCTGATTTTATTTTGTTGAGGTTAATTTTCAAGTAACAATATACTATTGGGAGTGCTTAGATGAGACTTTAAAAACTTTTGGCTTTAACTTTTAAAACTCTAAAAAGTTTGGCTTTAAAATAGGAGGCTGTAGCTTCTTAATTAAAAAAAAAAAACACCTCAAATTATTGGCTTTAGGAAAAAAATTAAACCTAAGACAAAAAAAGTTAATTAAACTTTGAGAGATTTAAGGGTTGTGAGAGATTTTATAATAGATAAAATGTGTTTAATAAATTTTTTATTTTAAAACCTTTACTTTGTTTTAAAAGTTTTAAAAGACTGTACAATGTAATTGCTAAGCACTCCCTATATTTGACAAGAACAAAATGAGAGGAAACACAAGCAAATCACTAAATCAGTGGATCAGTTAGCAAAAGTGATCGATAAAACCGTTCGAGGCAGAATCATCTCTACAAATACTATGAAAAATCAAAGCTTCCAAGCTCCTAAACTTTTTACCAACACGAACCCTACAAAACCAAATCTTATTAAGTTTTGAGGGAAAAAGAAATAAAAAAAAAACTTTTTACTAATATATTTATAGTCTTTCTTAGCACTAATTAACGTTTAAGTTTTAATTTTTAAAATTTTAAATTCAAGATGGATTCAAATTCTTTTAGAACAATAGCTTCAATTTATGTTATGAACTTGTAGTAACATCAATATCCTTGTGTGTAAGTTTAATCTCATTAACTAAGGTTCAAAATTAAATGCTATTTAAGTTACAAAAATATTGGAAGGTATATTTTTTTTTTTTGTCAACTAATTTCATAGATTGAAAAGGTCTTAAAAGTCTTGCAATAGTGATGGTAACAGCCCAATGCATAACACTTTGAATAAAAACATAAGCCCAATTAACCAAAAGATAAAGTTAAAAAAACAAAGAGACACGTGTGTGAACGTGTAGCTACCAAGGAAGAGAGATAGCGGCACTGGAGAATCATTGTCATCCAGGCATCACCATTATGCAAATCAGACCATCACTTGACGTTTCTTCTACAGTCATCAACGGTGTTTATCGATCGAAACTTCACCACAGCCGTCTAAATATTTGCTTGAGGCTGCTAAGTTAATGAGCCTCCATACAGTGCCGGCATAACAGTAGAGGCCAACAGTGCACCCGCCCCAGGGCCCAGAGATACATGGGCCCATAATTTTTTTTTTTTTATGTTAGTTAGTTGACAAAATATATTTATCTACATAATTGTCCATGAAAAAAAAAAGAATAAAGGGCCCAATTCTAGAGATGTCGAAAGAAGATTAAAAGAGAATATGCAATAGGTTTTTATAATATATCTATTTTTTTCTCTCTTCTACGAAAGATGCAGACGAAACTCTTCATATCCCCTCCTCCGCAATTCTCTCTTTTGCTATAATCTGATATTGCAATCTAATAAGATAATCGATTCTTATAAGCTTCCTTGCATGTACATCACTTTCTCAAACCAAGAAACTGGTTCAAGCGAAATCAATTTATGTAAGTTTTCAATTTCATGATTTATTTATGTTTAATGCTCTGTAATGCTATGTTTTTTGTTTGAAGTTAAGATTAACGGAAAATCATTGGTTCGATTTTTATTGTTTCAGGTTTTCATTTTACTCAGGATAATTCAAATTCTTATTTCTAAATCAGGTGTGATTCTTCCTTTTCTTTGACAATTAGATTGCATCATGGCTACACATTTATTGGATATCAGAAAAGAAAGAAAAGAAAACTTTTAGAATTGTGTATTCAATCACAAAGAGGTGGTTTAGATAAATTTGTGATAAAGTGAAGTGATGGTAGTGGACCTAGTGGTAGTGTGGGTAATGTTTCTCAGTCAAATGATCATTTTGATGATAGTGTTAGTCACTAGAGTGAGCATGATAATGTGGTAAATGCATCTAATCTTGAAAGTCAGAATTTTTGTGAACAACCAAGTTCTTGTGTTGATATATATGATCCCAGGTGTTGGGAAAACCTTGACAATAAAATGAGAGATCTGTTAGTTGAAAAGGGGCCTAAAAGAGAAATGAATCTTGTGTTTCTTTTAGATAAGTACTCTAGGCATTTCTCATATAATTATTATTCTCGGAAGTTGAGTAATGGAGAAACTAGTGATATGAATTGGTTGGTTTACTCAAAACATGTGGACAAAGTTTATTGTTTTTGTTGCAAATTGTTTAAATCTAGAGGCTGCTCAAATATGTTTGCAAATGATGGATTTAGAGATTGGAAGCATCTTAGTGAGAGACTTAAAGATCATGAGAGAAGTGTAGAACATATGACTAATATGGAAACTTGGAATGAGCTGAAAGCTAGATTTGAGAAAAATCTAACAATTGATAAGGAATTGCAGAAAGAAATTGCTAAAGAGAAAGAACGTTGGAGGCTGGTCTTAACTAAAATAATTGCTGTTGTGAAATTTCTTTCTAAAAGGTGTTTAGCATTTAGAGGAAAAAATGAGAAACTTTACAAAGATAGCAATGGTAATTTCTTAGGAACTATTGAAATGATTGCAGAATTTGATTTGATAATCCAAGATCATATTCGACGCATTCAAAATCAGGAAATTCGTCATCATTATCTTGGTCATAATATTCAGAATGAGTTTATTTCTTTTTTTGGCTCATAATGTTCAACTCTCCATCATAAGAGTAATTAAAGAGGCAAAATAATTTTCTGTCATTCTTGATTGTACACCAGATGTGAGCCATGAAGAGCAAATGACTCTAATAATAAGATGTGTGAACATATGTGATAAAAAGGTAAGAGTAGAAGAGTACTTTTTGGAGTTTTTAAAGGTAGATGACACATCTGGATTAGGGCTTTTTAAGAAACTACTAGATTTTCTAAAGTCTCTTACTCTTGAGGTGGATAATGTGAGGGGTCAAGGTTATGATAATGGTTCTAATATGAAAGGAAAACATCAGTGTGTTCAGAAACGATTGCTTGATATAAATCCAAAAGCTTTAGATATGCTATGTGCTTGTCATAGTCTTAATCTTGTGGTTAGTGATATGGCTCATTCATGTGTGAAAGCTATTTCTTTCTTGGGAGTTTTGCAACGCATATATAAAGTGTTTTCTAGTTCTACAAAGAGATGGAAGATTTTGCTTGACCATGTTTCTTGTTTTACAGTGAAATCTTTATGCAATACTCGTTGGGAAAGTCGAATTAAAAGTGTGAAAGCTATCAGATTTCAAGCTCCTCAAGTAAGGTCAGCTTTACTAAAATTATATGAATCATGTGATGATGCTGTGACAAAAAGTGATGCTGAAAGTTTAGCTATGGCATTGGATAATTTTGAATTCTTACTTGGCATGGTCATTTGGTATGATATTTTGTTTGCTATTAACTCAGTGAGTAAGAACTTACAATCTAAATCTGTGTGCATTAACTATGCTTTGAAATAATTAGAAGGTGTAGTTCGGTTTTTTGAGAAGTATAGAGATGAAGGGTTTAACTCCAGTTTGAAAATAGCTCAAAGTATTGATCGTGATATGGATGTTGATCATGTGTTTCCAAATAAGCGCCAAATCTTTAGGAAAAAATACTTTGATGAAACTAATTTAGGTGAAGAAGTACAATCAGTTGAGGATGATTTTAGAGTTAACTATTTTTTAGTTGTGGTAGACATGGCAATAACTTCGGTCAAAAGCAGATATGAGCAAATGCTGAATTTTAAAAGTGTCTTTGGGTTTTTTATTTGATTCATTAAAATTAAAAGTATTAGATGAAAGTGAGCTACAAACACATTGCTCTAATTTTTACAAAACTTTTTCTCATGGTAATATTTCGGATATTGATTTGAATGATCTTTATTCTGAGTTGAGAATGTTTCAAACCACTTTACCTGATGTATATATGGAACCTAGTGAAGTTCTTGAATTTGTTGAAAGTGTGGGTTGTTATCATAATGTTTCAGTTGCTTATATAATTCTTTTGACTACACTAGTGACTGTAGCATCAGCAGAGAGAAGCTTTTCAAAATTAAAGTTGCTGAAAAATTATTTGAGATCTTCAATGTCTCAAGAATGGTTGAATGGTTTAGCTATTTTATGCATTGAAAAGAATATATTAAAGAGCATTGATTTTGAAACTGTTATTAATGATTTTGCATCAAGTCAAGCTAGACAAAATCGTTTCTTGTGATCCTATTTATCTTTTTTGGGGTGACTACTGGTTTCTTTCTTATTGCAGATTCAAGAAGAAGATTCAAGAAGATCTGTTATATTGTGAAGGGTTTTTGTGGAAACAAGGGATTGAAAAAAAAAGAAAAAGAAAAAACCACAAAAAAGGAGAAGATTATAAACCTCTTTTTCTGTATTTACATTCTCTGTTTTCTATTTTTACATTTTGGAACTAAAACTACTATTTGTTTAGTGTGTTTTTTTTAATTAACAATATTGTTTATTATTTTGGATTGTAGTTATAATCTCACAGTATATTTTTATATGTTAGAGGGCCTCTTTTTATATTTTGTCCCAGGGTCTATACAATACTTGAGTCGGCACTGCCTCCATAACTCAATTCAATCTTCAAAATAGGGAATTTTCGCTTAATACCTAACAGAAAGGTTCACCTAAAGAAAGCCAGTTGGCGGAGATATTACTCCCTTTTCTCAGAAAGATCAAGTAGACAGTAAAACCAGAGAAAAAGGACAGCATCCGAATTAAAGATGAAAAACCTGTAGAAAGAAAGTTAAACTAAATCCAGACCTACTTATCTAGATAGGCTGGAAATTTTATTATATTATATATTATATATTTGTTGTATTTGACAACTTTTTGTCCATAAAATCATGAAGAAGATTGACCTTCTTCTTCTACTTTCCATATCCGGATTTCGCCGACTTGAATAACAATGGCGAAACTATGTTTTCTTCAGCGGTTGTAACCAAAAATAAAAAAAAAATGATGTTTTTGACAAGATACAAAGAAGAAACACATAGAAATACCTTGATGACTGCGCTGGAGATGGTACCATGAGTAGAGATGATAAATGATGAGGAGTGAGGACAGAAGAGGTAGAATACTAAAAGCAAGTAATTTAAGTATTTTTTTATTTCTCTCGTCAATAATAAAATGACCAATAAATTTATAATGGAGAGTTCTTAAAACATCTAGGCAGTGAATGGTAACATATCAATTGCGGAATTCAAACCGGTTTTTCAAAAACCGCTTTCAGTTTACCAATCGTAACTTCATTTTAATAATTTGCGTTTTTGGAAACTTATTTGCGTTTTTTTTGGAACAAAGCATTAACTAATGAACCGCGTTTTTTTTTGGTTCAGCACCAATTACCTAGCGGTCCGTGCAATTCCGCACTAGATAAATCAAAATGTTGACTTTTTCATTTTTTTTTTTAATTTATGATTAATTTATAATAGTTTAACTGCATCACATACTTTAATAAATATAATGCTAGATAATATTAAACATATTATTTAATTTAAGTTGTTAATAAATCTCACAAATAAATTTTTTTTTTCATTTTTAAAATTTTAGATGTAGATTTTGTAAATTTTACTATTATTAATTGAGAGCTACATTTTTAAAAATACTTTAAGAAACCCTTTTGTTTATAATGATGCCACTATTTTTGTTTGGAAACATATTTTATAAGTATTCTATCCATTTTTTTCCAATATTTATTATTTCCTAACTACCAAAATTTTAAAAAAGATTCTAGGATTTTCTTCCAAAATTCTAGAATTTTAATTTCCAAAACTGTGGACCAATTTAAAAAATGACAAAATGAATGTGTAACATATATTTTTATTTTAAATTAAATTAAATTATTATTATATAATGTTTATAAAAAATAAAGAAATACAACATAATATATGAGATTTAATATATTTTGAATTTCATACTAAGTTTTATATAATCCAAATATCCCTATTTTTTATATTATATAAAATTATTAAGGTATAAGTTTGACAAATAATATAATTCTAAAAATTCTAAAATTATCCTATCAAAACAAAATATGAATCATAAATAATATAATCTTTCTAATTCTAACAAAAAAAATTAACTCATATAATAAAAAAGTCTCAGTTAATATATTAATCTTTTTAATTCTAAATATTCTCTTTTTTAAAAAAAAAAAATTGTTATTCTGCATGAATACAAGTTAAAATATTGAACTCCGCATAAAGAATGGACATAATCCTAGTATAATGTAAGAAGTAGGAATAAACAAGATAAATAATGATTTCAATGAAATGAAAACAGTTGAAATAGCAGATGAACAACAAATATCACAAATAAGAAATAGGACTGAAAATATGTTATAGAGAAATCGAATGATTCAATAATTTTTTTTAAAACTGTATTCTTTTATTTAAGTTTTATTAAATATATATATATACTTGAATTTTTATTTAAATATTTTGATATTAAAAATTTATAAATAATAAAAATAAAATTTTGTTATTAATATTAAATCACAAATTTTATTTTATAATAATACTTATATTATTAATATATTTATTTTTATTATTTAATTATAATATGTATTCCGCACCGTTTTTTATATTTGTTACCAATCAAATATTATTTCGTACCGCTTATTTACACAAACCGCATTTGATCCGCATAATGCACGTACCGCAGTTGAACCGTACCACACTTTTAATCCGCTTTACCCGCACTATAAAAAACGCTGTTACCATTCGGAGCCCTAATATCTGGCAATCAAAATCCACAGTCCACAAAACTTCAGATATACAGGTAAATTCATGCATAGAAGACACATGTCATGTATATCATTGTACATATTAGAAAAAGAGTTAAGAGGGACTAGATACTTACTCGGTGGTGGATATTAGATCATTAAAATCAATTTTCATTATGTAATAATTAACTAAAAGAACATGGATTATCTGTTATATGCTCTTTACCTTTGCTCTGTTCCTCGTTTACCCTCATACTTCAAATATTTCTGGATGCGAAATATTAATATACTGATGAAATACAAAAGATTTCATTCATTCTTCATGTATAGATAATGGATTCAATAGTCTTTGGTGTATGTTGCTTTGAAAATTGGAATAGTAGTTATGTTTCTAAGAATTTGAAGAAGAAAATAAAGATTGATATATGAAAGTTGAGTTTTCGTTTTTGTTTGTTTTAAAATAAAATTATTTACTTATTTTCCTAAGCTGATGTGTTATGGAGAGGAGTGTTTATCGATGTTATTAAGCACGTATAAGATTGAGATTAAGATGGAAATGAGGGAATTTAATTAAACACATATACATAGGTGTAGGGGGAAAGCTTTTATTTTTTACAGGAAACAAAAAAATCAAAACACATGTGTTAATTTTCCATGTGCTGACGTGGCATGATGCTGGAGAAAATTATTCTTTAATTATAATTATAATATAGATTAACATCAAAACCAAGTAAAATCATATTTAAAATTCGATTTGGTTTAAGCTGAGGATGATACAATTTTGGTTAGTTAGTTTTGAGTTTGTATTAGGTTTGCTCATGGTTTAATTATTCCCTTGAAGATATCAATAGTATTTTAAGCTGAACTTATTAGACAAATTATTAGGTTGGTTTAATATTTTTAGTTACACTAAATCTGTTTGCGGTTTGGGTTTTTATTTTGTATGTGTGTGACTTGACATAATGTAATTGTGGATAAAGTATTTTAATTCATTAG
>OVBI01003788.1:0-10555 GCA_900406495.1 Sisymbrium altissimum | reverse complement strand
ATACTAGTTCAGGTTTAAAATGGTTTAAATGGTAAAGTTTGGGATTTTTTTGGCAGTTTTATTATTATTGCTTACCTTTTTTTTTCCCCTAATTTAATAATGGGCTATTCCCTCGGCCCACATCAGACACCACCTCAAATCACGAATAGTTGGAAAAAAAAGGAAATAAAAAAAAGAAAAGAAATATATAATTATCTCTTCAGAAACCTCATCCCCTCTTCGTTCCTTGTCATTCCGCTTACTCTCTCTCTCTAGACTCGCATCCTAATAAGGGGAGAGAGATAGCTTTTTAACCCTAGTTTTTCCCGCCGCCACCTGCCATGGCTTCCGAGGCGAATCAGCTTCAGCAAGCACAACTCGCGATGGTCCTCGGCTCCGATTCGGCGCCGTTCGAGACGCTCATCTCCCACCTCATGTCCTCTTCCAACGAGCAACGCTCCTCCGCCGAGGCTCTCTTCAATCTGGCCAAGCAAAGCAATCCCGATACCCTCGCCTTGAAGCTCTCTCACCTTCTCCAGCTTTCTCCTCATTCCGAAGGTCGCGCCATGGCCGCCGTTCTCCTCCGTAAGCTGCTCACACGCGATGACGCCTACCTTTGGCCGCGTCTCTCCCTCTCCACTCAATCCTCCCTCAAATCCTCCATGATGTCTTGTATTCAGCGTGAGGAGACCAAATCGATCTCTAAGAAGATTTGCGACACTGTCTCTGAACTTGCATCCGGGATCCTCCCGGAGAACGGATGGCCGGAGTTGCTGCCGTTCGTTTTCCAGTGCGTTTCCTCCGATTCATCTAAGTTGCAGGAATCGGCGTTTTTAATCTTGGCGCAATTGTCTCAGTACGTTGGGGAGACTCTGACCCCTCACATCAAGCATCTTCACGGCGTCTTTCTCCAGTGCTTGAGTAGTAACTCTGCTAGCTCCGACGTCAAAATCGCAGCTCTCAACGCCGTGATTAGTTTCGTTCAGTGTCTCTCCAACTCGACGGAGCGGGATAGATTCCAGGACGTTCTCCCTGCGATGATCAGGACGTTGACCGAATCCCTCAACAACGGGAACGAAGCAACTGCGCAAGAGGCGCTAGAGCTTTTGATCGAATTGGCTGGTACTGAGCCACGTTTCCTTAGACGGCAGCTCCTCGACATAGTTGGCTCGATGCTTCAAATCGCAGAGGCTGATTCACTCGAGGAGAGTACGCGCCACCTCGCGATTGAGTTTTTGGTAACTCTAGCTGAGGCCCGTGAGCGTGCCCCTGGGATGGTCAGGAAACTCCCTCAGTTCATTGACAGGTTGTTTGCGGTTCTTATGAAGATGCTCGAGGATATCGAGGACGATCCCGCCTGGTACAGCGCTGAGACCGAGGACGAAGACGCTGGCGAGACGAGCAACTACAGCATGGGTCAAGAGTGTTTGGACCGGTTAGCTATTTCTTTGGGAGGGAACACCATTGTTCCGGTTGCGTATCAGCAGTTTTCTGCTTACTTGGTTGCCTCTGATTGGCAGAAACATCACGCTTCCTTGATTGCGCTTGCACAGATTGCTGAAGGTTGCTCAAAGGTAAATTTTTTAGTGATGGCAACCGTATTACCTGTAACTTGTTCTCTTGTTTTTTGTCAGTAGAGTTTGGTTGTTTTTGCTTTCAGTTGGATGTTAAACCATTATTGATTTTTCTGGCGAGGACTTGCCAAACACGTACATCATTTTGATCTTGGAAATTTCATGTAGGTGATGATAAAAAATCTAGAGCAAGTGGTGTCCATGGTTTTGAGCCAATTTCAAAGCCCTCATCCTCGCGTAAGGTGGGCAGCCATAAATGCGATTGGACAGTTGTCTACAGATTTGGGTCCTGATCTGCAAAACCAACACCATCAGAGAGTTCTCCCTGCACTTGCTGCTGCTATGGATGATTTCCAGAATCCACGAGTGCAGGTTAGATTCCCGCCATCCTCTTATTGCTGAAAATATAATCTTCCGACACTTTCTAAAGCAGTATACTGTGACCGCATGTAGGCTCATGCTGCTTCAGCTGTACTCAACTTCAGTGAAAATTGTACACCTGAAATATTGGCACCTTACTTAGACGGGATAGTGAGCAAGTTGCTTGTGCTACTCCAAGTAAGTCCATTGTGCAACTTTTTCTTGCAATAATAACCAAAAAGTTTACGCTCAATGATTGACTTTCGATAATGATGTTGTTACATATAGAATGGAAAACAAATGGTGCAAGAAGGAGCTTTAACAGCTCTTGCTTCAGTTGCTGACTCATCGCAGGTATATGTGAAGAAGTTATGTTGCTTTTATTGTTCTCCTCGCGTGCAACTTTCGTTCTGAGATTATCTGAATTTGCAGGAACACTTCCAAAAGTACTATGATGTTGTCATGCCATATCTCAAAACTATTTTGATGAACGCAACTGACAAATCTAAGCGGATGCTTCGTGCCAAATCCATGGAATGCATCAGTCTTGTTGGAATGGCAGTTGGAAAGGACAAATTTAGGGAGGATGCTAGACAGGTACGCTTATGTGCATGGGTCAAATCAATGTGCACGTACTATCAAGATTGATGCTATATGCCGTAATCCTATTTTTGTGCTTCAGACTAGTGCCTGCCAGCATTTTAAGGATTTTCATCCTTTTCATCTGTCGCGTGAAAATATTTTACTTGTCCATTCCAGGTCATGGAAGTGCTTATGTCATTGCAAGGGTCTGAAATGGAGGCAGATGATCCAATAACGAGTTACATGTTACAGGTGATTCTGATTACAATATGCTAACCTATATGTTATTATAAACTTATAAAGGTAAATTCACTTGCTTACATTTACCTTGCATTTTCGTAGGCGTGGGCTAGGCTTTGCAAGTGTCTAGGCCAAGATTTCCTCCCATACATGAATGTTGTGATGCCTCCTTTGCTTCAGTCAGCTCAACTTAAACCAGATGTAACAATTACATCTGCTGATTCAGAAGATGAAGCAGAGGATTCTGATGATGAAAGGTTTTCCATTCTTCTTACGCATTTATTAGTTCGTATTTTATTTTTGAAAAATGGCATGAGTTATCTCTCTGTATTGTTGGAGGTGCAGCTTCCCCTGCATAGTTTCTTGTTTTTTTGCCTTGAGATATGTATTATTGCCGAGGTTCTGTCTCTAGAAATGATAATAGACGCGTTACCTATGGTCAAATAGAGGTAGTATGAGTTCGTCGTGCATGGATTTGTTCTAATTCTATCTCTTGATGCAGCATGGAGACCATTATCCTGGGAGACAAAAGAATAGGAATCAAAACAAGTGTCCTAGAGGAAAAAGCCACAGCTTGTAACATGCTTTGTTGCTATGCTGATGAGTTAAAAGAAGGATTTTTCCCCTGGATTGATCAGGTTAGTGTGGTTAAATCACTCCAAATTTTGTCACTATCCGCATTGTTCTTGGGACTGGGTAGACTGAATTTGTATATTGTAGGTTGCACCTACACTGGTTCCTTTGCTAAAATTCTATTTTCACGAAGAAGTTAGAAGAGCAGCTGTGTCAGGTATATCAGTATATATCGTCTACAATCCAATATTTGGATCTATAGAGCACAATTCTAATGAATTGGATAACTTTTCTTTTTAGCCATGCCGGAACTAATGCGCTCAGCCAAGCTGGCAATAGAGAAAGGAAAATCTCAAGGACGCGATCTATCCTATTTGAAGCAGCTTTCTGACTACATTATTCCAGCCATGCTGGAAGCTTTGCATAAAGTTAGTGTGTATTCTGTTATTTTTTTTCAGTTTTCTCTTTCGGCTTTAATCCATATCTGATGATTGAATTTTATGTAGGAACCTGATACTGAGATCTGTGTGAGTATGTTGGAAGCTATCAATGAATGCTTGCAGGTAACCTTCATTAGCAATGAAGAGCTTATTTTAAACAACCCTTTTACTATGTGCCCTTTCAAGGCACTCTCCGGCATTTTCTTTGGTAGTCTTGCTCGTGTAGTTATTAGGTCATCTATGTAATTACTCCTTAAGACAAAAAATTACCTTGTTTTTTCCCTGTTTTCATCACTTTTTTCAATCTTTCTGAGCATAGGGTATCGAGAATGATGTTGCCTTTTCAGGTGGCCTTATTGTCTTCCGTTTTTTAGGTTTAGGGTATGAGATAGAGAGCTTATTTTGAACATGTCTAATTGTGTGCCTCTTAGAGTTAATCGTAGCATTGCATAAAATGTTATCTTATAACCTTTCAATGTATTTCAGATCTCCGGAAATCTTTTGGACGAAGGGAAAATTAGATCTATAGTTGATGAGGTGAAGCAAGTTATGACAGCAAGCTCTAGTAGGAAGCGAGAGAGGGGAGAGAGGGCCAATGCTGAAGACTTTGACGCTGAAGAGGGAGAGCTTATTAAAGAGGAAAATGAGCAAGAGGAAGAAATTTTTGATCAGGTTAGTTTTTTAAGATTCACCCTTGTCAAATTGAAGTTTGCTATCTGCAACGTTCTTATTCATACTTGATATATTGTCTGCATATAGGTCGGTGAAATATTGGGAACATTGGTCAAGACATTCAAGGCCTCGTTTCTACCTTTCTTCGACGAACTATCCTCGTACTTAACTCCTATGTGGGTAAGTGGCTGTCATCACTCAAGTCTTCCTTTTTCGGTGCTGCATGATACTAGGTGGAGAATTGCAACAGTCGAGAGTGTTTTTTGTTTTTGTTATAGGCAGAAGCTTGTATAATGCCCTAACATATAACTGAATTGATATAGAAAGCGAATTTGTGGAATATTTTGGCACTCTGGTCCAGTTTAATAAAAAGTCCTAAAATGTTTGGTACAGGTGAATAGAGTTTTTATAATATGTGGCTGTGGGCATGGCGCTGATATATTAGTCTTAGTTCGCCTTCCGTTTTCTGTTTTAATATTAATTGTTGGTTCTGGGATGTGTATTGTTGGTTCAGGGAAGGGATAAAACAGCTGAAGAGAGAAGGATTGCGATATGCATCTTTGATGATGTTGCAGAACAATGCCGTGATGCTGCCTTTAAGTAAGGATTGTGTAATCACTGGATCTTTGTACATTGTACGCTTTAGTATTCAATGTTCTTATGTGGTTTTGTCCTGATATGTAATTGCAGATATTATGATACTTATCTTCCATTCGTACTGGAAGCGTGCAATGACGAGTCCCCAGAAGTTCGACAGGTATATCCTGCATTTTGCTTATCTGGTGTTTCTGGAGCTGAATACTAATTTATATGAACTCTTGTTTCAGGCTGCTGTTTATGGACTTGGTGTATGTGCTGAGTTTGGGGGATCTGTATTCAAGCCTCTTGTTGGAGGTATGGTATACCTTTTCCCATTGGTAGTCGTTTGGAGTTTAATCCATGCTTTGCAGCTAAGTAGTAACACGTGTTTTTTTTCAACAGAGGCTCTGTCAAGATTAAATATTGTGATACAGCAGCCAAATGCTCGGCAATCTGAAAATGCCATGGCATATGATAATGCTGTATCCGCTGTGGGAAAGATCTGCCAATTTCACCGTGACAGTATCGATTCTTCTCAGGTAGCTTATGATAGTGATCGCCAGCTTGCGCCGCACGAATACATGTGGTTACTTTTGATGATCAACGAGTAAACTTTTTTTTTTTGGGGTTATATTAGGTACTTCCTGCGTGGTTGAACTGTTTGCCTATTAGTAATGATGTCATTGAAGCCAAAGTGGTTCATGAACAGCTCTGTTCAATGGTTGAGAGGTAATAATCAAATGGTTTAGATTCTAATTTTTGCTNGGGTTTTTTTTTTTTTTTTTTTTTTTTTGCGTTCCCTGTGACCGTCTTAAACGGCTGATTGATGATAAACTTGCAGGCAAGATGTGGAACTTTTAGGCCCCAATAACCAGTATCTTCCAAAAATCATAACAGTATTTGCTGAGGTGCGTCTCATAAATAGTTTCCATTCGTTGATCTTTGCATGGTTGTACTCATAGAAAAATCAATGTGTATATATGGCTGGGCAGGTGCTTACAGGGAAAGATGTGGTGACAGAAGAGACGGCAGGTCGTATGATTAATATACTAAGGCAACTTCAGCAAACACTGCCACCATCGGCATTGGGATCAATATGGTCAACATTGAAACCCGAGCAGCAGCTCGCTCTCCAATCCATGCTTTCCTCCTAAACCCATTCCAATCGGGTCTCATTGTTCATTTACAGTGTCTTGTGAGCTTTATTTCCACCACAAAGCGTCGTCAGTTTTGCATTTATGTGTTTACATTTTTTGCATTTTTCACCATTTGTTTTTTTTGGGAGGGATGATGAATGGGTCTATCCTTCATAAGTTATTAAATGAAATTTCTATCTTGATGGTAGGAAGTGTATATTAAGGAGGGAAGAAGGGATTGTGAAATTGTTGGTGAAATGAGTGTCAATTGGGGAATTTTGGGTAATGATTCCCCAAAAAGACAAAGGTTTGGTGTTGGCTTTTGGGTTTGGGAGAGGGATGAAGTTTTTGGTGCTTATACGAGAAACAAAACAGAAAGAAAGGGTCGTTTTTTGGGTTTTTGTTTTTGTATGCAATTGAGAATTTTGGAGGAATTATTCTTTTCTCTCATTGCTATTGTTGAAAGTTGATTTGTTGGATTTATATTATTGTTGCGAAAAGTTTGTCGTATTTATCCACTTAACCCTGCATAATATTTCTGACAAAATATTTGTTCCTAAGTATAAAGCCAAGTTATAATGGTGTCGGCTTAAAAACTGGTTATCCTGCCCTATAAGCCAGTTTGGTTTCTCTGGCCCCGCAATTTGGTCATCCATCTTCTTCCTTTGTAGCGACTCATTGAGTATAACTGTATCCTTAATTTTCTCAAAAGACGTTCTCCGTTGCAAATCCTTCCAATCTCCAAACGAGCTTTCACCGGTAACAAAGTTAAACCGTTGTCCCATCTTTCTTCATGCACTCTGTGATTTGGCCGAGACTTGATGTATTCTACCCAACCTCGCACAGTCGCACTATTGTCTTCTATGGGTGGGTACTTGGCTTCTTGCACAGCTAGCTGTTCCCATAGATGCACTCATGCACACGACACTGAGTGAAGATTTCGGGATGTCCCGTGAATTACCTCATGAAGTGCATCCCTGTCACGAAGTTGAAGTCATCCATTGGTGCCACCAAAAAGTTGATAGGCTTGACCATTACCCGTGAACGTCATTTCTGCCAGTGTAAAATTTTCAAGTCGTTAGATATTCCTGCATGAGGAAATGTGGAAGTAGACTTAATTAACAATTCCTTAATTGGTTGGTCAGATTGTAAGGCTAACCATGTGTAAGAAGAAATTAGTGTAAAGGATTTATTGAAAGTTTTGAAGAGATTACGAAACACAGAGATAATGAGAAACTCTTTCTCAACACTTAATAGAAAACTTTTAAGCTTAATTTACACGCCTACCTACCTTATTAGCTTTACTCGACCCTAAGACAAACCCTTACTTCATACCGTCGTTTTCCTGCAAAACACATAATCCTTTTGCAATTACACACATTGAACTCCACACAGGGATTTTCACAAAAATTTTGGGGATAAACCGTACCATAAGCCATTAACTCGAAACCTCTTGCAATCACACAAAACCACCCACAGAAGGATGTCCACAAAATCGCTCAAATGGTGCATGTAACCTGAAATGTATTATAATTTTTACGTCATTAGATTTAGATGAACATTACATTCGATCTTCATGTGATTAAAGGAAAATTGATTTGAAGTCAAATGTGGTTTATGTATTAGATATCTCAAGAATCTGTAAAAAGAGGTCCATAATCGATAAACGAAGACTGCCCATTTGATATTTAGTCAAGGAGTTTTGGAATATACAATTAAAGAGGTTAAACAAACCGATTGAAAGAAGCTTTTTAGTCACACTACAAAAATCGAAAGAACAAAAAAACAAAAATCAACAAATGGAGAAATTCCAGCAAACTGCAAGACGTCAAGACAAAGTTAGGACAACACTAATTCACTCTTAATGTTTTCAGGCAAACTTCTTTCAGATAACAATCCATCAGCGACTTGCATGCTTCTTAACCCCTCAACAACCACCACCATGGTTTGGAAGGAGGAGGTGGGTATATTCTAGGGCGGCGTGGTGGCGGTGGAGATCTCTTGTAGTAGTAGGCGGCTTGGGGTTTAGGAGAAGGAGGAGGAAGAGCAACCGGAGGTTTATAGACCGGAGTAGGAGGAGGAGGAGGAGTAACCGGTGGTCGATAGACGGGAGTAGGAGGAGCAACAGGATGACGATAGATCGGGGACGGAGGAGGAGAATATTGCCGCTGGTAACTTGTCAATAGCTTTCTGTTGTTGTTTCCTTTGGCAACTGTGATTAAGGTTGCCAAGAGACAAAATAGGGTGAAGAAAAACCTTTGGGACACCATTTTCAGGTTAATAGTTTGTCTACTAATGTTAAGATTCTGAAGACATGGATATATAATTCTTGTAAGCTTTCTTAGAGGGTTTCCACTAATTTTGAGATTTTGTCAGGATCATAGTTTTTTAGAGTATACTTTGGTCGGCTTTGCAATTTGTTTGCATTTTAAAAGTCTCTTCTTTTTTTGGTGTGGCCTCCCTCTAATTATCAAGCTTACGTAAGTCTTCAACAGTAGACACATTATATTTGTTTTTTTGCACATTTGTTTTTATATTTCAAGAATTTAGAAAATGGTCCGCACGTATTTAATACATGGAACCCACATAAACAAAAAACCTATGAATCATTCTCAAAGAGTACCTGAAAAGACCCATCTTAAAAAATCATATTCGTATCATCACTAAAATAACAAGAACCAATCTTCAGAGAGACGAGCCACCCACTAAGTCTTGACCTCAAAACATAAGAGCACAAAAATGAAGAACTTAACTTAAGTATCCCTATAAATACTTATATATCAACGTCTATATACGGACTCATACAAAAAAATGGAAAATCAAACAACTCTAAAGCAGAAAACAAAAGAGAAGAACAAAGGCAACACCAAGACGAAGTTCGTGGGAGTTAGGCAAAGGCCTTCAGGAAAATGGGTGGCAGAAATCAAAGATACGACACAAAAGATACGAATGTGGCTCGGAACCTTTGAAACCGCAGAAGAGGCTGCTCGAGCCTACGACGAAGCTGCCTGTCTCTTACGCGGCTCCAATACTCGCACCAATTTCGCAAACCATTTTCCAAACAACTCACAATTGTCTTTGAAGATCAGAAACCTCCTTCACCAGAAGCAGAGCATGAAACAACAACAACAACAACAAAACAAACCCGTCACTTCTTTTGCGGAATGCAGCATCAATTACACTTCCACTGCCACGAGTCTCGCCGCCAGCACCACGACCACAGTGATGCCCCTCAATAATGTCTACCGCCCTGATTCATCGGTCATATTACAACCAGAAGTCGACAGTGTCCAGCTTCCTTACTCTTGGCCCCTTGTCTCTGGATTCAACCATCAGGTTCCTTTGACTCAGGGAGGGGAAGAAACACATGGACATCTCAACAACACCAACACAACCGATCAACATTCAAGTCTGGCTGAAATTGAAAGACAGATATCTGCATCCCTATATGCAATGAATGGAGCTAACGGTTACTATGACAACATGAATGCAGACTATGCGATTTTCGATCCTACTGATCCCATTTGGGATCTCCCTTCACTCTCTCAACTCTTCTGCCCTACATAATCTCACCTTACGTTTCCTTTTCAATTCATGTAATTTTGGATCCATGAATGTAAAGTAGAACACATCTCTACAAAGTCCTAATAGACAAGACTGTACCTAAAGAAAAATGGACATTGTAAGAAGATATTGAACAAGGTTTGGTACAACAAAAGCTTGACAATGAACTCTGGAAATCTCAATGGTCGCTTTACCAATGAATTGAACCAAGATAAAAACAGGAAGTGCAACGAAAATTGTACAGGATTAAAAAGAAACATGTAATCAACAAGAATCATACGTAAAAACAGAAATTTGAAAAAACTTTTGGGTTGCACATTGCTTGAGAAAAGAAGGTGTCAATAGTCTTCACCTTCATCTTCTTCGTCATCTCCACCTTCAGCACCCACTTCTTCATAATCTTTCTCCAGTGCGGCCAAGTCTTCACGTGCCTCAGAGAATTCACCTTCCTCCATTCCTTCACCAACGTACCAGTGCACAAACGCCCTCTTGGCATACATAAGATCAAACTTGTGGTCGATCCTTGAAAACACCTCTGCAACTGCTGTGTTGTTGCTGATCATGCACACCGCTCTCTGAACCTTAGCGAGGTCACCTCCGGGGACAACTGTTGGAGGTTGGTAGTTGATTCCACATTTGAAACCAGTTGGGCACCTGCAAAACAAAACCCATGCCAAAAGAATTGTGTTTACAAAAGCAATATGAAGGTACAGAATACAATATCAACTTGCTCCAGTCTGTATATTCATACCAGTCAACAAACTGAACAGTCCTCTTTGTCTTGATTGTACCAACAGCAGCATTGACATCTTTGGGAACAACGTCTCCACGGTACATCAAACAACAGGCCATGTAT
>OVBI01003787.1:0-10561 GCA_900406495.1 Sisymbrium altissimum | reverse complement strand
AATAATTGCTTTAACATAATTTTTGTAATTAGGAAATAATAAATATTGGAAAATAATGCAAGATTACGTTTGGTTTAATCATGTCTAAGATTAGAATAAAATATGTTGCCAAACAAAAGTAATGGCATAGTATGTGAATAACATATTTTTTTTTAAGTATTTTTAGAAATGTACTTTTCAAATAATAATAGTAAGATAGATATCAAAATATAAAGAAAGGAATTGTAATTCATGTTATGAAAAAAAAATATATATTTTGGTGTATGAAAATGATAAAAATAATCAAATAAAAACAGAAAGAAAAATGATAAAGTTAATAATAATTAAAAGTAAAAATAAAAAAAGAGAATAAATACATATGGAAAAAAAGGTAAAGTTAATATAATGATTTTATAAAAAAAATATAAAAGAGGATTTTCATGTACTAAATGATAAAAAAGTATTAAGATACACTATAATTTCTAAATATGTAATACATAAGTCAATAAGTATCTATTAGTGTAATTTTCTCAAATAAATCATTTATTTCTTTTATCATTTTTAAAAAATAATATTTAATTTTGTGAAAATGCAAAAAAAATCATCTTTTTATTATGGAGTAATCAGGCCTAATAATCAAAAAATATATTAAAAAATATTATAATCATTTCCCTTCTTATTCACTCCTTTTTCCTTCATATCTCTCTCTAATCTCTTTCTAAATTTACAATTTCTCCTTTTTTGGTTATTTGTTAAAAATCCCCTTTATTATTATAATAGGCTGTCCTTAGTTAGGAACCAAATCGTAAATTCAGATTCAGAAACATGAAACAATTATGGTTGAAAATAAAATCCCAACAATAATATCCTATCATATCGCATTGAGTTGACTGGATAAGCGGAAAGATTATACAAGTAATTTACCTCCGCTCTTATCCAAATACACTATAGACTCTTTTGAATAAGCGAAGTTTATAAAAGGATACACCTTTTCTTCTCTCTCTTATGCCCACCCTCTTAAGACCAGCTAACTTGAATCAACAACTATGGCGGATCTCTCTCTTCCTCCAGATTCTCTTTTCCTTGGATTCGACTGCTCTACACAGTATTTCTCCTTCCCTTTTCTCCTATGTCTTGTCTTGTCAGAGAAATTGAATATTTGTTTTGATTTTATGTACATAATCCGTGTTCGATCAGTTTAGGAATTCGTTAGTTTTGTCGGAATAACATAAATTTTGATCTGAATTGTGGTTTTCTTGTTGCTAATGAAAGGTCCTTGAAAGCAACTGTGCTGGACTCAGGCCTGAACATTGTCACGAGCGAACTCGTTCATTTTGATTCCCACCTTCCCGATTACAAAACCAGAGATGGCGTTTACAGAGACCCCAATGTGAATGGAAGAATTGTATCCCCTACACTCATGTGGGTGGAGGCATTGGATCTCATCCTCCAGAAGCTCTCCAATGCGAATTTCGATTTTGGGAAAGTCATTGCGGTTTCAGGAAGCGGCCAGCAACACGGTAGTGTCTATTGGCAAAAGGGTAGCTCTCAGATTTTGAGATGTTTGGATTCCAAGAGATCGTTGAAGGATCAGCTTGAAAACGCTTTCTCGGTAAAGGAATCTCCAATATGGATGGATAGCAGTACCACGGTGCAGTGCAAAGAGATAGAGAATGCTGTGGGAGGAGCCATGGAGTTGTCGAAAATCACTGGCTCTCGTGGTTATGAGCGGTTCACAGGCCCTCAGATACGAAAGCTTTTTACCACCAAGGCTGATATATATGAGAGCACGGAGCGTATATCTATTGTTAGCTCCTTTATGGCGTCTTTATTGATAGGAGATTATGCTTCCATTGATGAAAGCGATGGAGCTGGCATGAATTTGATGGATATAAAGAAACGATGCTGGTCTAAAGCAGCGTTAGAGGTTTGTGTGATTGATTTTGAGTCCATAGTTAGACATTTAAATGGCTGTTTCCTAATAGGCTTTTCTTTTCCAGGCTACAGCCACGGGTTTGGAAGAAAAGCTTGGAAAATTAGCACCAGCTTATGCTACTGCTGGTTCTATCTCTCAGTATTTTGTTCAGAGGTTAGTATCGATTGTGATGACGCTTGTCTTCTAAAACGGATATGTAAAAGAAGATTATATAATTCTCAGAAGTTTACATATATTCAAACGTAGCTATAAGATTCTTAACTGTTTGGCATATCAAATTCAGAAAGTCTTGTGGTTTTGTTGCAGATTCGGTTTTCAAAAGAACTGTGTGGTGGTGCAGTGGTCAGGAGATAATCCTAATAGTTTGGCAGGTTCAGATTCAACAACATAAGCTTCGGGAGAAAATTTATACATTTGTCTATTTCTTTTTATTTAGCTTTCGAGTATCATCTGCAACAATAATTATGAACTGCAAGTGTACACCCCAACTGGATTTTGACTGTCGTTGAGGTTATACCATGTTCTGTAATGTTCTGCAGGTCTAACTCTTAGTACTCCTGGAGATTTAGCGATCAGTCTTGGGACCAGTGACACGGCAAGGCTCTTGATTCTTGTCGCGCTTTCTAGTTTATCAAGAAACAGAGTTGTGTTCTCACCATTTCATTTGTCAAACATTGTATACTCTTGACAGATAATAGGGATTACCAAAGAACATCAACCTAGACTTGAGGGCCATGTCTTTCCTAATCCTGTGGACCCCGAGAGTTACATGGTAATGTTGGTTTACAAGAATGCTTCCCTCACCCGTGAAGGTAGTCGTAACTGCAAACTCCCACTTTTACTTTTTATTAGTGGATAGTTTGTTTGATTCTCAGAAACAATTCAAAATATGTGACTATCCGTTTCAGAGATTCGTGATCGTTACGCTGAGAGATCTTGGGATGTTTTCAACAAGTATTTACAACAAACACAGCCACTAAATGGTAAGTTGCTGTTCTAAAACTTTCAGGTGTCTATCATATATTCAGGTTTTTCTATTTTCTAAATACACAACTGGATCCATTAGATGGGAAACTCGGTTTCTACTACAGTGAAAATGAAATTCTCCCCCCACTTCCTGGTATGATCTTGAGCTATCTTTTTTTCAAGTCATTTCTCTCAGCCACACGAAAAGCTTCCTGTACTAATATTTTCCGTAATGATTAGTCGGCTCTCATCGTTACATTCTTGATAACTTCTCTGGTGAGTCTCTTGAGCATGTAACGGAACGAGAGGTCGATGAGTTTGACCCTCCCTCAGAGGTAAGCAAGTGCACACACACAGACACACACACACACACACACACACACACACACACACACACACACACACACACACACACACTCATCCACTATTCTGCGCAGAGCCCGTGAGGCAATTATGTAATTTGATTTAATCTAAATATATTGTTAACTGTCAGGTTAGGGCATTAATTGAAGGTCAGTTTCTTTCAAAGCGGGCTCATGCCGAGAGATTTGGTATGCCTTCCCCTCCAATCCGAATAATAGCCACTGGAGGTGCATCAGCTAACGAGAATATTCTGAGTCTGATCTCGGCAATATTCGGATGTGATGTATATACTGTCCAAAGGCCTGGTAACACTTGACACATACAAATAAGTTGCACCTACCATTGCTTACTTGCTGACTTCCTTATGGATCGAACAACGTGTGTTTGTGTGCACAGATTCAGCATCACTTGGAGCTGCACTGAGAGCTGCTCATGGCTGGCTCTGCCACAAAAAAGGAACATTTGTGCCCATCTCATATCTCTACGAAGGGAAATTGGAGAAGACATCTCTAAATTGCAAGCTCAAAGTAAAAGCAGGAGACAAAAATGTAGCTTCCACCTATGGTTTGTTGATGAAAAAGAGGATGGAGATAGAGAAGAAGCTTGAGGACAAGTTAGGACACTTCTGAGAACCAAACTCCCTACTCGTTAAAGATTTAAGAGCTTTTGGAAGTGATAGAATAATAAGCTTTGCTTAATGCTCAAAATAAAAGAACTAATCTTTGAGTGCAAGCTCTTCACGATTGAGTCGAGCTAGCTTACTTTGGATTCTCTAACAAACGTTGATTAGTTAAAGAGAGTTCTATAATTACCTATGAGCCTCACATTTTCGTTTCTAATTTGCATCTATCAAAATTTGCAACACAATATCATACTGGAATCATCGAGGCTCGATTCGAGACTAATTTCATCAGCACAAGCTACCGATAAATAAAAGCATCAACAAATAACAAAAGAGGGCAGAATTTTATAGATCATGTTACTCGCTGAAAAAATTAACATAAACAGATCTGCAAGATAATGGGTTCATAAAGATTTTCACATTCAGAGTAGAAAATTCAAAGAACTTAAATCTTTTTCGATGACAGTAATTTATACACAAAATGCCAGAATAAAGACGCTTTGAAATTAGTGTTTTTTTGGTTACTTTCAAACCAGTGTTGTAAAATACGCAATACGTTGGTCGGGCGGTTGACTACCGTACAATATATAATTGTATATGTGGAAGTTTATTCAGGGTATATACGGTATATATATTTTAAATATATATGTATATATATATATATATTAAAAATTTTATATATAAATTTTATATTGATTTATTAAATTAAATTTGTATTTGTAACTTTATAACTAATATAGTTTAAGATTCTACAAATTTTAATTATTAAAATATGAATATAGTTTATATAGTTTTTAATCAAAATTATTAAAATAAAACGTAAAGTCAAATTGTACAATTAATTACACAGCAGTACATATAATCTATATGCTGTATATACAGCGTATAAACTGTATATACAGTCGTACAAATTGTATATACACTATATAATTAACTGTATTATTTAAAACGCATTATTTTACTATATAGTATAAAAACGATACAGTTCTTCACCATACATCGTATAAATATTATATATACGGCTGTATAGACCGTATTTTAGAATACTGTTTCAAACACATACTTATATTATTATATATTGTAGAAAATAGATTAGTGTGGCCCCAACCTGTCTGTATTTTCTCACACAGGAAAAACATATTGCCCAATCTCTATGAGTTGTTGTCTCCATCCATCAATGTAGAGAAAGGGCGTCTTTATTGAGCAATAGGAGTCCAGTTTTTGCACCGCTTGCCACTGCCGATGATAGATATGACGACGATGGAGATGGCACCGGCGGTGGTTACCATGACTGGAGGTTTTCTCGGTAGAATCGAGCCTGCTTTCTCAGGTTTTCAGTTCGGGTAGGAGGAGAAAAAATTGTATTGAATTACGGAAATGAGGAACCGATTTTCTTAGAAGGAAACGGCTAAAGAGAGAGAGAGAGAGATAAGTGAAACGAGAAAGAGAGTTGCAGATGAGAAGCCATTTTCAAAGTTCCATCCTTTGGTGTTTATTTTATTTTCTTTGCGCTTCTTTCATTTGCTTTCCTCTTCGAGGAACTACCCTTTTGGTTAACCAAAGAAAAAACGTAACTTATTTTAAATTTTAAATTCTAACTAGTCTGTCTCTGAATTCTTTGCAAATTGAAACTTTAAAAACACACATCTACTATATGTAAGAGGAATATTCTCTCTAGAGTGTCACACATCAGCTCACAGAAATTCAACACATCAGATTCTTTAGTTTTTATCACTCCTTCATCCCCAACTTCTGAGATTTCGTTTTTTGTTTTGCTCGATCCTAACATCTTCTTCTCTCCCACGACATTTACAGCTTCTCTCCTACGATATGTTTAATTCTCCGTTTTCATAACACAATCTCTTCCAAGCCCACGTTCATCTCTTCCTTCTGCATTTCATCTGTTTCCTTCTAAACCTAATTGGCATGATCTTCATTGCTAACATCGAGAATGCGAGAAGACGGGGACTCACCATAACATCGTTGGGTCTGATGATGTTAAAGAGGAGATTGCGTGATCAAAGCCCCAATCATGAGCTTGAAGGGTTTTAGTGCACATATCGGGATCTTTAAAGTTGTATTAGTGCACAAATTCAATTCTAATGTATTTTGGTCAGCTATTTCTTTATCATATGTATATTGATGTCACCAAGTCGGCAAATTGGAGTATGGAAAAGGATTGTTTTTGTTGTTGTCTTTATAGATTTTTCATCTAAGTGTTCTGATGCAGATTTGGTATGTCCAGTTTGTTTAGGATGTATGTTTTTAATTGACTGAGACTTTTCATGATTTTATTTTGTTTTAAGGAAAGCATGTCAGAAAATTGGTGCGATACCTTCTGAGGAAGCAATGGAGAAGTATATCGAGCTTGTTGCTCAGTTATACCCAGCTTGGGTAGAAGGTGGTTCAGTAATTTTTCTTTTTACTACTTTTGTTAATTCTCATTTCGTTGGACTGTTCATGGATGATTTATTTCGTTACTTAAATCTTTAACTTGGTTCTTTGATTATCTGCTTTATTGTGATGTTTATAAATGAACTAAAAGTAGTGGTGATGCTGTATGTTCTAACTCTAGCACCCATAGGACCTGTTTTTTAGCTCATCGGCGTAAGAAGAAGAAACCAAAAGTGAGTTATAAGGTTCTAAGAAATTTATCTACACATTCTGATATCTTTAAACATTTTCTCTCTTCAAACATTTTCTCTCTTCAAACATTCTTTTCTACAGTTATATGTATTTTTCTACAGTTATATGTATGGTTACTATGTGATTAGATCAAAGAAAAACTGTGTATACATGATGTAATTCTCACATCATGGAGAGAGTCATATGATAAGTTTAACGAGTTTTAAGAATCCATCCATTCATAGTTGAATAGTCAACTATCAATGTCATTTCCTTTTAGACGAAGTTTTGTTCATTCTTGTTTTTTTCCATGTTGCAGGAAGATTGACGCAATTCAGGCTTGTAGAGAAGAAAAATTCGACCATCTAATGAAATGAATTAAAAATGGCATACATGTTAATGCAAGAAGTTAGTTTAGGAGTCATGAGCTGATATGATTCAAATGGAAAAAATGTATTCTGAAAAGGACACCCTTTAAAAAAGAATTTTGTTTTGAATTATTTTTAATTCAGAAAATAGGTTCATTATTGAATTATCCTAGCTAACTTAGAATAATGACAATGACATATTATGTATAGATTTTATCCATCCATTCAACTATATTGGATCTAACCCGTTGGATTTCTCTGTATATTATAAATTTTTAGAGTTTTTTATTTAAAATATTTTTTTCTTCTTCTTCTTCGTAAACCTGATTTTAGAGTTCTCTGGTTCTCCTCTTAGTACACAGATTTTTTTTTTGTCTCTCTTTCAAATTCATACAATGACGAATAAGATTCTGATGTTTTGTATGGAGTGCGACAACGATTTATTCCACATATAATATGGGTTTTTCTATTGCTAACAATGGTCGCAACCGGCATTGACGAAGGAGATTTACTTGGAGAAGGCGGTGGTCTTCGCAGCACAACGGACAATCCAATCAACACTTGCCCTAAACCACCATCAACCATAACTTAGATTCTTCACATAGAGAAAACATCCCGTTACTATGAGTTTTGCTCTCAACTTGACTCATCATCATCACCTGTGTCAATCAAGCCGGAAAATCTCAGCACAGAGCCGATCACTCCGGCGGATTTCAAACAAAGGACTGAATTACAAAGATTATTACAGTAAGGTAAGAGACAGATATGTGAGTGAGTTTCTTATTATGATCACGTTTCAATGAAATGCCTTGGTTGAAGCATTCAACGTGACGCCTATTTGCTTGAGCAGAAACTTGTGGACTCGTGTGTTTTTGTTCCCAATCTAGCTCTTAGAAACTTGATTACGCATTGGTGTGCAGCGACGGGCTTATCTCATGAGTCACCGAAAGAGTCTCTTGCTTCAGTTCTCCAAACAAGAGCTTCAATGGAAGCGAAAAAGCCACTGTGTCGATTCTCGTAGGAAATCTAGCAGATGGATCAGAGTTAGCTCAGGCAGTGGCGGCAGGAGACACCGTCTTATTTTTTTGGTCGCACCTATCTGCTTAAGTTTCGTGGCTCTGTATGGCGGCTTCGACGATGGTTTGGGGGATAAGGCGATTCATGATTCCGAGCTTCAAGTAGACGAAGTAAGAGAGGTTAAGCGGCGTAAGAGAGGTGAAGGAGGATGAAGTCGGAGAACTAAAGCAGCAAGTTGTAGAGGTGTTGGAACACTTTTTTTTTGACAAAATGGTTTTAGACTATTTGTCGGTAGGTTTCTGGGCAAAAACGTTTGTCGGAATCCTGGACGTTCGTGATCACTATGAAGTAGAGGTCCAAAGTGAGTTGCTTTTAAAGTTTTAAATGTAACCTTTATAAAATATTCCACATTTAGAGTATAAAGTAGAAATGAGATATGTGGACCAGACGGCTTTAAGATTTGACAAATGGGCTTGCGGTCTAAAAGATTAGTTTTTTTTACCAAAAGTCATTTACAAACTTATTGTTAAATAAGTCAACAAATATCTTTCTCTTTATGTAATTTTTCTTGGTCCTCATTACCATGACAGCACCGCCTACATTGACCAATGTCGACCCAATAGGTAAGGCATTCGACAACAATCTCGAGAGGAAATGACGCAGCTTAGGTGTAATTTGCAACTTCCAAATCTGTTATTTAAGAATGGGATCTCCTGGTAGTGGCTGGATTTGATGTTCCTGTTCTCGTGAATGACATGACAACCAGTATCCAGATTTGACTGTGTAAAGATCTGAGTCCGTATAATGCCAGCCCAACAGATCTGCTGAAGCTTGGGAGCTTGTTTTTATGTCAAGGATTATTTGTGCGTCCTCAGCAATAATGGCTTCATTAATCAGATCTTGATTCCAAATATTTTTCTGCAGCATCAAATTACTAACGCCTTTTAAATGTGGCATGAGTATCCTACGACGAGGAGGATGTACTGGTAGCCACAGATCCTCCCATAACTTATTCATAGAGCAATTCCCAACTAAAAATCTCATTCCTTTCTTAAGTAGCTCCCGCCCTTCCAGTAATGAACGCCAAATAAAGGATGGTCTTGAACCTAATGAAGCCTGTAATACGTCTGCTGTAGCAAAATATCTACTTTTTAAGACTCCTTATATATGAAATACACTAAAGCAAAAAGTACATTGTAAAAATTTATTAACACTTAAGAAATTTTTTTGTTTTTGGTGTATAAGATGGCAAAATATGTTAAGATGATCATATATTCTCCTAATTTTTACAACACCTATCCATATCACACATCTTGATTTTTACATCATCTTCCCAGATTACACATCTTTGGATTTTACTTGCCTTTTGAAAAATCTTTTTCATACTTTGTTTTATTAAATATATTAAACAAATCACTCATTTTGATTTTTACACCAACTTCGCATATCACACATCTTTGAATTTTACTTTTCTTTTGGAAAATCTTTTCATAATTTTTTATACCGAAGAAGAAAGTCTGATATATAATTTCAAAAGAAATTGCTGAAACAAGTAAGTTTATTACAAAAGCATGGTATATGCCTCTATCTAAAATCTGAATGAATACTAGTATAGATAACCACAACATACTCAGAACACAAAATATCAACATGTATCACTCTCTAACATCATGGCAATAGCCTCACAAAGTCAAGTTGAACAACAAGAACATGCTCACGGGTAGCCATCAAGCACCCCTATGAGTAGATTTAATCCTTCCGCGGATATGCTCCGCCTCGTCAGTTCCTTGCGTGTCACAGCCCACCGACTACTCATCACATTCCACATACCGTCACATCCCTAAAAGGAAAAGAAAACAGACCAGTTTGATGTCACCGTTCCAAATGCAGTGAGACCTAAAGAGAAGTCTACTCCGTAATTATATCTTAAATTTTAATTTAATAAATAATTTGATAAAAAATTTTAATCAAATAATAACCACATAGACTAATTTTATACATATAAAATAAATTTACATATAAATGAATAGATTTAATCTATGAAAGTTGATTATGTTATAAATATTTGATTTAGGAGTTGTTTCGGTAGACGTGTAAAGAAGTTTACTCCTTAATGACATCTTAAATTTTAATTATAAAAATTATAAAAATTAATTTGATAAAACAATCTGTATACATTACAAATAACATGAAAACTGTCATCTATATAAAATACAATTTCATAAACTAACAAAGGTAAATTAGGTAGATATAATTGATTTAGGGTTTATTATAGATAAATACTAATGTTTAAAGTATAGATAATGGTTAGAGAAAATTCAAATATTTGATATATTTAAGTTTATGGTTTGGTAAATATTGTAGAATTGATAATGTTATTATTTAAAATGTAAAATTATGAATATAGCAAGAAATTTTACAAGTTTTTATATAAATATTCAATTTAAGATTTGTGTAAAAGTGTACTGTTCATTTGAGGTTTAGGGTTTAGAATAAACCAGACTTCAAAATGAAGCCTGAAATTGAAATTGTTAAAGGCGGGAAACGAAAATAAAAAGGCAGAAAAAGAAAATAAATGAACGAGACACAAATTATTAATAAGTGGGAACCATAATTTTTACGTAACTACCAAAAATTATTAACCTAACTGGATATTTTACTCATTTATATATATATATATATATA